>JAHPZR010046180.1:0-11175 GCA_019787425.1 Platygyra sinensis
GCGAAACGTGACTCTGTCTGACTCTGGCCTTTCAGCATTTGGAGGTGTTATGTTTCAACGGTTTGAATTTACAAAGGTTTGTATGGGAAAAAACGTTAATAGACATTTTAGCCGAAATTTTGATATTTTCTCAATAAAAATGACTTACCTCAATGCCTTGTTGTCTTTGCTATTGTCATCTTGCTTTTCAGCGCGATCCGTAGCCTTTTAAGCGAGTCATCTGAGTCATCGCTTTTAGAGTTTCCTCTCCTCAAGTCGTGACTAATTTATGCTGCGGTTTGGCGGTTTCATCTCGCATTTGATTGGTCGCAAAACAATAAACATTCCAGAAATTTTCTCTGGTGTTCACGGTTTTACGGGAAAGACTGTAAACATGTAGCGGTCAGTGAGCACAGAATGCGCGCGACAAAAAAGTCGGTTTATAAATCGTTATCGGGAAAAATCTTGAGGAAAACTAGAAGAAAAAATAGTTTACTAAATACGGTATGGAATTATTTCTTACCCTAATCTCGCCTACTGTGATAAGAAATGGTCACATTGCTGCGGCTTCATAGCTTGTTCGAAACGGTCTCGACGGTTGCCAGGCTACAAACAAAGTCATGGACACAGGAATCCCAAGGTCGCGTGAGAGCGGCACCAATTTCGCGGACCGATACATTGAAATGCGCATGCGTCGAGTTCATTTGAGCATGCGCACTGAAGGTATAAAACGGATACGGCGTTGTAGTGTGGACGGCGAAAACGATACGAAAACGATAAGTGTGGACGCAAATCTTTTTTAAAACGGAGCAAAACAGCTCCGTTTTCGTTTGAAAACGGATTAGTGTGGACGGGGCCTTAATTATTCAAAATTAGCCTTTGCTAAACACGTTCGGTTGCAGCTAGAAACTGTCTTTAAATTGCTATAACTGATATCTGGAGGCTTAAAACAATTATTTAACCGGATTGAGGGCAACAGGCAAACATTCAGGGTCAACGTTCGAGATAATAATCGCGGCGTGAAAGGTCAAAATGTCAAGCGATTAGCTCAGGTGTCTGGTTTCAAGACGCTGTCAAATTTTTGCGTTTTATTTCCCCAAGCTAAATTTGCGATAAAAAGTGAGATGAAGTGATACTTTTATCTAGAAAAATAGTTTTTGGAGGTAAATCCATGTACCAGATTGACCTTTTGGTCCACAAATTTGACCTAACCTTGGACGTGACGCGACATCGACGTCGCGTATAATTTTGAAAATTTGTTAAAAATTCAGGTTCAAATTATATGTGGATCTGACAATGCGTAATAAGTACTAAAACATTATATTTTAATAAGATGAGTTAGCTTTTCCAGCCACGCTCAGCATTTTGGCTTGCCAGCCTTCGCAAAAAGTGCAATTTCAGGGCCGAGTTTGGCTCTTTTAGGGGCAAAATGCAAAAGGCCGCGTCCGGAGAAGAAAATAAAAATCCAAACAACCTCAAAGTTACTGTTTTGAAACAAGTTAGTAAAAACCTTCTTCCCGACAAATTTTCAGAAAATCGATTTTTTCTATCTTGCATAGGTGTAGATGACCGTTATAGCAAGTCGCTCTTAAGAGCCAAAAAACTATATGCGACCTAACATTGGAAAAATCTAGAGATCACTACCGAGCCGATTAAAAATTAACATGTAAGGCTCACTTTCCGAGAATAAACAAACAGTTATAAATCACAAGAATTAATGGCCAGTGAGGGTCAGTTCCCCATTCCAGATTGAGTCGAATTTCATCCTCGTTCCCAGAGGCCGCGCTCCTTTTGGTCAGCACCAATAATCACTACCAAAAGGAACGGGGCCGCTGAGGATGAGAATGGATCGAGTTGTATTCGTAAAAACACCGGAACTGAAAATACGCTCCTGTTTACTTTATTTTGTTTGAAAGTGGATTTCCTCGTACTGTAAAACAAATGGCTCGAGGCAACCCGAAGGATCTATTCCTTTCCCGTACCCTCCAAAGCGGTGAAAATCTACCGAAGCAACGTTAACGAATTAGTTTGTCAAAATGGAATGACAAAATCCGTTAAGCCAGATCATGGACCTTCTCTAAAGGAGGGGTGGTCCCCCGGGGTTGGTCCTTTTTTGCCCGAAAACTTACCTGTCGTTCCGCTTGATCTGCGTAAGTTTTGGCACAATACTCCAAATACTGGGGCAATGTTGATTGGCGGTTAACAGCTCGCACGACTTGCAAACACAGTTTAAAGGTGACTGAGCAACTTGCAAAGTTTCTTCCATTTTACCAGAAATAAAATTGCGGGAAAATAAACATCCGGTTTGAGAAATAACGTACGCGCGATAACGAAATGAACAGGGCTGTGAGAGAGTCACGCAACAATCTGTATATTAACCCCCAAAGTTCAAGTAAACAGGAAATACGCGATATATTCATGACACGTCGCGACATCCCTTAATTATAATTCTGTCTTCTCGGAAACGAAGGACTACTTTTCTCCCAATCAGTTGAAGATAATTCTTCATGAAACCATCGTTCACAACTCTAAAAAGCGGAGTTGCTCAAAAAATACAACATGTTCCATCTTGTACGTGTGGGATCTCTGCTGATACTAATGCTATGGAATGCCCGGGCTGCTGGAAAGGCCATTTTCGTTTCACCAAACGGAAATGATTCATCACCTTGTAATAAAACACAGCCATGCAAGACGCTGAATGAGGCTTTCTTGCGTGTTTCTGGTCACAACTCGACAAGGATTATGTTGTATAAAGGAAATTACACGATGCAAAAGAACCACAATTTTACTAGAATGGCAACGTTTCTCCTGGTTGGCCTGGGTTCAGTTCGAGGCGATGTGACCATAACATGTGATGCAAATGCAAGCCTCTCGTTTACTCTTAGCGAGAATATTTCCTTCGAGAGAATCACGTTACTAAAGTGTGGCGGATGGTTTGAGAGCTCTTATGGAAGGAAAAATTATCCAGATCTTCGGGGGGCAAATTTCATAGCAGCCTTAGATTTTCGATATTGCAGAAATCTTTCGATCTCTGATGTGGAAATTTCGTCCTCGTTAGGACTAGGCGCTAATTTGTATGATGTTGGCGGCTTTGTGAACTTTACAAACAGTACTTTTGCCGATAATAAAGCTGCTTCAAATGATATCTTAGAAGAAGGAAGCGATCTGGAACTAATTCCCAGATACGTGTATTCGGGAGGCGGTGTTTTTGTAATTTTAAACAAGTACGGCGATAATACAGTGAATGTAACTTCAAGCGTGCATGATTCATATCAACACAACAACAGCTATCTGTTTACCGATTGCCACTTTCTAAGAAATGAAGCGCGATGGTCACGAAACGTCAGTGAAAACAAAGATCTTAACACGCCGGAACTTCCTTTCAGCCGCGGTGGAGGATTGGCAGTGTTCTTCAAAGGGAATGCATCTGGATGCAAGGTAGCTATCAGTGCTTGTGAATTCAAAGACAATTGTGCATCGTGGGGAGGGGGTCTGCAAGTACTGATGGAAGACAAAACAGAAAACAATTCTGTTATAATGGAGAGAACGACCTTTCTGGGAAATAAAGCAGATTTATCCGGTGGAGGAGCACGCATGGGAAACATACCACTTAAACACTCGCAGCTTAGTTTGAACCGATTCAATATCAGCAACTGTTTATTTGTTCAGAACGAGGCTTTGTGGGGAGGTGGTGTCTCCATCTTTGGCAGAACAGTCGCGTCCACCAACCATTCAAAACCTGCTGTTACGCAGTTCTATTTTAAGCAATCCACTTGGCAGCGCAACAAGGCAAACGTGGCGGCCGCCATGGGCCTGTATCTTTACAACGACAATAAATACCACATTGGACCGGAAATTCCTTTCCGTGTTTGTTTGGACAGTGATACGGTGTTTGAGTTTAATCACGTTTATCTTCAACATAGTAATCTGAAAATGGGACAAGGAACTCTTTACAGTTTTGGGGTGCCTCTAATCTTAAAAAGCACCACGAAATTTTGGAACAATAGCAAGTCCGCGTTAGTTTTAGATGGATCGACCCTCGAAGTTCATGACCAGTTAGAATTCATTAACAACACTGGATTCAGAGGCGGCGCTATAGCAATGTATGGTAGATCAAGAATAATTTTCCACGAAAATGCAAACTCAACTTTTGAAGCAAATTCATGCGATGACAAAGGTGGAGCAATATACATTCAAGCCCCTGGTGCTCCCCTGGTAAGTTTTAACGCAACAGGTACCAACACTTACACCTGTTTTTTTGCGTACAGCAACTCTTCCGTACATTATGATGAATGGAATACAATGGTCATCTTCAAAGATAATAGAGCACCCCGTAACTCCTCAGGAAATTCCGTCTATGTCACTACACTTAAAAGCTGTTGGCAAGTGGGCGAGAATCGAACACACAACAGCGTATTAAGATGGAAGTTTGTCAAGTTTGATAACTTACCTGAAAACTTCACGAACTTTGAGGGAGAAGTTGCGACAGACCCAATAGAAATTAAGTACGTAAAAACAGACTGGAATGTTGCCCCAGGTGAAAATTTTGATGCAACCGTTCAATTGCATGACGAAGTTAGAAATCTGGTCCCAGGGATCATTGACATAGTAATCAATTCTTCTTCAGTACACCTCAATACCCCGTCAGCATTATTTCTCACGACTGGACAAATTACTAAGATCAGTTTACGCGGAATAGAAAAAGCCAAATTTTATGTCCAGCTAAATTGTAAGGGAAGTCAACTTTTAAGTACAGTGATAGGAGAACTGAAGTTAAAGAATTGCTATGACGGCTTTAAATTTTCAAACGGCACATTAACATGCAAATGTATGAATCCCGTCTCAGACGAGCAAGCTAGGGGGGTGTCGCACTGTGGTCCTGATGGGAAGAGCCTTTATGTGAAACAGGGATACTGGGCAGGAAAGGTGAAAGAAAAATTTTCCACGCACGTCTGCCCTATTGGATACTGTAAATCATGTGGCACTAACGACTGTCTATATTATGTGGATCAAGTGTGCAAACAGGGTAGAAAACAGACGAGCATACTTTGCGGACAATGTGATACAAATCATTCCGTTACCATTGGCAGTGAACAGTGCAAGCCCAAATGTACGAATTTGTATTTGTTAGTGTTGATACCGTTTGCTGTGGTACTTCTCCTGATTGTCATGGTGATCATGCTCATAGATCTTGACGTCTTTACTGGGTACTTAAACGCCTGGGTGTACTCCTATCAAGTCATGAGATACCTAGCACCAGATGGATTTCTATTTAACGATTTTAGCGAATTTGTCATAGCTTTAACCAACTTCCACGTTAAAGTTGGGAGCAACAGTTTCTGTTTGGTCAAGGGTCTTGATGATGCTGACAAACTCATGACGATGTACCTCATCCCGGTGTACATAATAGTAATTGTGGTCTTGCTGGCGAAAATGGTGAGTACCTTTCCGCACTGGTGCTTTAGCAAACGGGTCAGAGCTCCATTTCGTGGTATATGCACCATCCTTGTACTCTGTTATACAGACATCACCTATATTTCCCTCAGGATTCTGCGTTTTGCCAAAGTTGGATCAGACGTCGTGGTTTACGTCAACGGTGACATAGGGTATTTCCGTGGAAAGCATCTCTATTATGGAATTGTTGCCAGTCTATTTGTGGTGTTCGTGTCATTTCTCTTTCCGTTGTTCCTTTTATTTCGCCCGCTCCTGACAAGAGGTCTCCGTCCAGTCCTAAACCTCAATCGCTGGAATCCGTTCTTTGATGCACTTCAAAGTTGTTTTAAGGATCAATATCGTTGGTGTGCGGCCTTCTACTTTATCTGCCGGTTGGGTCTCCTCGTAATCTATGAATTTATACCTGCAGGTCCCCTGAAAAGACTTTTGCTCGAGGTGACCTGCATCCTGATCCTGCTGACCTTTGCAACCTTGAGGCCCTACAAGGAAGCTCGTGATGTCAAAGACGACGAGGAGAGTTATGATTGGATGAACAAATCTGACGTGGCACTCCTGACTACGCTTTCCTTCATCGCTGTGGCCAGTTCACCATACGAAAACAGCCTTGCGATCACCTCTGGTGAAAAACACGGGCTCAAAATATCCCTTAACATCTTGTCATTCGTTCCCATTGCAGTGCTGATGATAGTATTAGTCTTCCGTTTTGGAGGAAGATACCTGCCCGCTTGTAGAGAGCCCCCAGAAGATGATTTACCAATTATGTCCGAAACATCAGCCGGCAGCAGAGCAACCCACAGCCCACTCAGCACAGTGTCTGAAACTCCTGAAACATCTGTAACTCGAAACAGCAGTAGAGGAAGCCGCAGCTTGACGGACAGGCCTCAAGCATCCAATTTTTTCTATGATGGCATAGAGAATTCTACTAACTGAAGTAAACACAATTGATATCTACTTTGTCCAGGATTATGATGACACGCGTGCAAAAAGCGTTTGCATGAAATGAATGCTTTTACCACTCGATTTGCGACTAGATTGAATTCTATTGGCGAGCTTATTTGATAAAAGCAGCTAGATTCCTGCTTAAGTCGTCGTGGAAAAAGAAGCGTTTTGGACAAATTTTTGCTGACTGTGTATTGGTTAATGTATGATCAAAACTATAACAAAATTGTCGAAAGTGATTAGTTATCACTACGCCCCATTAAAGCGCGAATGAGGCACACCTGTTCCGAATCGATAGTTGCTCCCTTTTACTATGCATCTAGAATTACTTAAGATGTTTTACCCAATTGAACTCCGCTCAGTTCTCTCAGCACTTTTGAGAAAATAGTTTAGACTATCTATAGAAGGGACCGTACGTAGAAGTGTGCTATGAAGACCGCTGCCGGTTACTAGATAGGCAAACGTAAGAAAAAAATTAAGATATTTTATTCCTCAGTTAAATGTTACACTTTGTGGCCCTCTTATACTTAAAGGGGCATTGCACACTATTTGGCAACTTTATGAAAAGCTAGAAGGTGTCTTCGCATCAACTGAATTCCAAAACTAATGATCTAGTTTTGTTATTAAAGACTATTTGAAGGTACTGAAACTGTTTCCTGTCGCCTGTCGCTACGGATCGCATGGATGGAAATGGTTTGGAACTTTGCATTTTTGATGCTACGTGCTCCCAAAATCCTCAAGAAATTTATTATGGTTAGCCCTCTCTGATAAAATTCATTTGATATCTTTGTCGTAGCTTTACAGAAGCATTTTGTTTATGATTAAAGCCTCAAAGTAATAGTTTTAGCACAAATTGAACTAAAACAGCAAAATCCTCGTAACACTGCTCCTTTAATTTGACGAGAAACGACGTACACCACATGTCCCTTCCCTAGATTTGCCACCGGAACCTGCTGTAGCCTCCTACGCAGATGCTCTTTGAGCTCGTCACGCAATCCTGTTACAGGAAGATTGCGTGACGATCCCAAAGAGATAACTGGTCCATCTGACTAGTTTCCATTCTGCATCTGATCATTTTACACATCCGTTTTTGGGCCACGCCTGTAGTATGTAACATATTTTATATCGATGCATGACTCTACGGAACGCTAACTCTGCTTGCAGTCGCACTAGTTTGCTGAAGAATGCGCAACAAATCTAAACACGAGTTGGATGAATTTGGCCACACAGGTGGCGTGTTTAATATGATTCACGACACTTAATTGTGGCAACACATTAAATCTACAAGATTTCAATTGTTCAGCAAAGGTGGGGCGAAAACGATGCCACATGCCACCGTTTGTGGCAGCCCCACCAAGACAGAAGAAATTATATAAATGTATACAACTTACCGGATATTTTACTAATGAGAACATTTCATCTACTACTGTAGTCAACAAAGAATTTTTCGCCCAAACCGTGCGTGATAACACAAACATAATAGATCGCGATGATAACTGGAATCTATTACTATATAAAGAAGCTTACCATATCAAGCGTTTAACACCATTTCTGAACAATGGCTTAAAAGCCAGTAGGGAACTCCGCCTATTCTCTTGACAGTTTCGTTTCTTTGTTTTTCATTTTCACGTGATTATTCTGTTGTACAATCTCGCAGTATTTAAAATTCTGCTACCTGTATCCCGCCTTAGTCCGAAGATGATATAGATTTATATCGAAATATTACAAGCACATAACATCGTTTCCTTGCATTTGTTGTCTATCAAGTTTAGTCACAATGCAATTACTCGGTATAGCATTTATTCTTTATCAAGTAAACAACAATATTTAAAACTCAGGTGATATGAGGACTACTCATTCATAAAGTGAAGTCGCAGCTCCTGTCTGGCCAACTTCAGTAAGCTTCCAGTTCTGAATATTGCAGATGATAAAAATAATATTACAGCCCCCCCTTATAAATCTCGGAATACTTGTTTAAGTGGTTGAAAACTGCAAATTGAAAAAGGCCGTAAAGTAGCAGCCCCTGACTGTCCCTCTTTAGTGGACATACTGTAGAAGACAGCAACATAGCAGCCTTGTCTGACCTACGAAGCTGGCAGTACGTACTAAATACAGGAAGAGAATGACTAACAAAATTAAATCAATTGGCATCGATACTTTCAGAACGAAGGTAAACCTTAAAGGCGTCGGATTTCCATCGACCAAGAGCTCTAATTTGCGTCTTAAAAAAAGCCCTTTGTCGGCAGCGTGACACGCGCCCCCGATGCGAAAACTGTGGTTTTTGTATCGATTTATGTCTAAGCCGCAATATTGGAGGCAACGCTGAAACTCGGTATTAAATTGATCCACAGTAATAGGGGTCTGATCAGAATTGCAGAAAAGGGGGCCAGGTCGATTACCTCGAATCTTGCAGTAGTTGAGAAGGGTTTTAAGCGGCAAAAAGATTCAGAATCGTCCTAATTAGGATATCAAATGGCCGGTGGCCAGAATTATGTTTGTAATCACCGATAGTGATCTTAGCCGTGCATGGGACGCCCTCACGCGATAAAATTTGAAGATCACGGTATTGGACAACTGAACACGCAAAGCGAGCACTCTGTTCTCCAATTCGAAAAGTCCATAAAAGGCAAGTAAAGAAACATGGCTGAAAACAGAGTGCGTGAAAAGCCGAAGAGTTAGTGTATCCGAGGGACCGGACGAGCTCATGCAACACTGGTCTGGTAATGAGCAGACGAATTTCTGAATGTCTTTGACGACTTAATGCTGTCAATAACTTTGAATTAAAAAAGATTTGGTTGGATCACAAAATCACCGACTTTGTGAGCGTAGCATCAAAAATGCAAAGTTCCAAACCATTTCATCCATGCGATCCGTAGCGACAGGCGACAGGAAACAGTTTCAGTACCTTCAAATAGTCTTTAATAACAAAACTAGATCATTAGTTTTGGAATTCAGTTGATGCGAAGACACCTTCTAGCTTTTCATAAAGTTGCCAAATAGTGTGCAATGCCCCTTTAAGTATAAGAGGGCCACAAAGTGTAACATTTAAACTGAGGAATAAAATATCTTAATTTTTTTCTTACGTTTGCCTATCTAGTAACCGGCAGCGGTCTTCATAGCACACTTCTACGTACGGTCCCTTCTATAGATAGTCTAAACTATTTTCTCAAAAGTGCTGAGAGAACTGAGCGGAGTTCAATTGGGTAAAACATCTTAAGTAATTCTAGATGCATAGTAAAAGGGAGCAACTATCGATTCGGAACAGGTGTGCCTCATTCGCGCTTTAATGGGGCGTAGTGATAACTAATCACTTTCGACAATTTTGTTATAGTTTTGATCATACATTAACCAATACACAGTCAGCAAAAATTTGTCCAAAACGCTTCTTTTCCACGACGACTTAAGCAGGAATCTAGCTGCTTTTATCAAATAAGCTCGCCAATAGAATTCAATCTAGTCGCAAATCGAGTGGTAAAAGCATTCATGTTCATGCAAAACGGCTTTTTGCACGCGTGTCATCATAATCCTGGACATAAGTAGATATCAATTGTGTTTACTTCAGTTAGTAGAATTCTCTATGCCATCATAGAAAAAATTGTGATGCTTGAGGCCTGTCCGTCAAGCTGCGGCTTCCTCTACTGCTGTTTCGAGTTACAGATGTTTCAGGAGTTTCAGACACTGTGCTGAGTGGGCTGTGGGTTGCTCTGCTGCCGGCTGATGTTTCGGACATAATTGGTAAATCAGCTTCTGGGGGCTCTCTACAAGCGGGCAGGTATCTTCCTCCAAAACGGAAGACTAATACTATCATCAGCACTGCAATGGGAACGAATGACAAGATGTTAAGGATAGTTTTGAGCCCGTGTTTTTCACCGAGGTGATCGCAAGGCTGTTTTCGTATGGTGAACTGGCCACAGCGATGAAGGAAAGCGTAGTCAGGAGTGCCACGTCAGATTTGTTCATCCAATCATAACTCTCCTCGTCGTCTTTGACATCACGAGCTTCCTTGTAGGGCCTCAAGGTTGCAAAGGTCAGCAGGATCAGGATGCAGGTCACCTCGAGCAAAAGTCTTTTCAGGGGACCTGCAGGTATAAATTCATAGATTACGAGGAGACCCAACCGGCAGATAAAGTAGAAGGCCGCACACCAACGATATTGATCCTTAAAACAACTTTGAAGTGCATCAAAGAACGGATTCCAGCGATTGAGGTTTAGGACTGGACGGAGACCTCTTGTCAGGAGCGGGCGAAATAAAAGGAACAACGGAAAGAGAAATGACACGAACACCACAAATAGACTGGCAACAATTCCATAATAGAGATGCTTTCCACGGAAATACCCTATGTCACCGTTGACGTAAACCACGACGTCTGATCCAACTTTGGCAAAACGCAGAATCCTGAGGGAAATATAGGTGATGTCTGTATAACAGAGTACAAGGATGGTGCATATACCACGAAATGGAGCTCTGACCCGTTTGCTAAAGCACCAGTGCGGAAAGGTACTCACCATTTTCGCCAGCAAGACCACAATTACTATTATGTACACCGGGATGAGGTACATCGTCATGAGTTTGTCAGCATCATCAAGACCCTTGACCAAACAGAAACTGTTGCTCCCAACTTTAACGTGGAAGTTGGTTAAAGCTATGACAAATTCGCTAAAATCGTTAAATAGAAATCCATCTGGGTGCTAGGTATCTCATGACTTGATAGGAGTACACCCAGGCGTTTAAGTACCCAGTAAAAGACGTCAAGATCTATGAGCATGATCACCATGACAATCAGGAGAAGTACCACAGCAAAC
>JAHPZR010046182.1:0-17804 GCA_019787425.1 Platygyra sinensis
TTTAGGAAGAGAAGGAAGCTCATGGGATGAGATGGCTCTGCGTTGTGATAATGTGGAGCCTGCAAACTCGAACTGAAAAGTCGTTCTCGTACTCGATCTCGTACTCTTACTCAAATCTGAAGTCCCCTATTCACAGGGGGCCCATACAAGCAGTGTGTCTGTTTATGTTCGAAATATAAAGAAATGTATGGGAGAATATTGAAGAGTCTTAATATCGTAAACTTATATAGAGGAATGTCTAAGTTAAAGCTCAAAATAAATGTAAACATACCTCAGTTGCCGTGTATTGTCGTTTCTGTGGCTCTAAATGGCGAATTTGAGCGATTTGGTGGGTTTTGCGTTACTGTTACTATACGTTATAAGAAGGAGACTGTCTCCTTCTTATAACGTATAGTGACAGTAACAGTAATCTGTACAGTCAAGTAATTCATCACATGGTACTTAACTATTAGCAGAAATGAAACTCTCATTTCATCCTCAAAAGTTGTCAATATTTTTTGTTTTAAGCTCTTTTACGCACATTACAAAACTAGAGTCAGCAGACACAGTGGTTGTTGGATCAATAATATCAAATATTGTTGGACCTGGATTTTCCTCCATATCATCAGCTTGCCATATACACTTCTGTCAAGAAATGCTGGCTGATGAGATTCAATGCAATTACGAATACATGTAAGCATCAAGTGTCATTTTCATATTAATTCAAATTGACAGAGTTACGTATGTTTTGGTGGCTTTTTAGTAAAGAGGACACTGAATAACAATAATATTTAAACAGGGTGACTCCTTCAGTCACAGAACCAGTATCAACGGGGGCCCTGTATAGCATAAAATAAAAGAAATATGTATAAATTATTGCCCTGCAGGGTTTTTGGCCCCAGCGGGCCAAAAACCCGAGGAGGCACCTTAGGACTCCCCGCGTAATGTAGGTAGAGAGAATGTAGGTATTTCCGGTAGATAGGTAGGCTCGATTACCAGCCGCTGTTCGGGAAATGAGCCTGCGCTCCTCCCCCGAATGCATGGCTGGAAGAACCATCATGTTAGGATCCTTCGAGGTGCAGGCACGTAGTACGCTGACCACCACCATATTGTCATAACTAAACTCCACGCTTTTTGCGGCCCAACGGTGGCCCCATACGTGGGATGCAACAACAGCAGGAAGCAACTCCTTGTATGCGATCGGCAAAGTTTTCTGAAGAGAGGACTATTCACCCACAAACCACTCATTATCAAAGATGGCGCCATATCCCAGTGCACCTGCGGCATCTGAAGAGACATGAAAATCTGGTAAGGGAGCCCACTTGGAGGAGAGCAGGAAACTAAAACCATCCCAAGAATGGAAGAATTCACGCCACCAGGAGAGGTCTAAGCGGGAATCTTGGTTGAGCCTAATTGGATGGTCATCCCGCCGAAAAGCTGACAGCAGGTTAATCATCTGCTGTAGAAAGGTGCAACCCTGCGGGATTACCTTACAAGCGTGTTGAAGATGGCCGATAAGAGATTCCAACTCTTTCCATGTGCAATGCTGTTTTAGTGGCCAGGATTCCAGAAGAGCGGCAATGCGATCAAACTTGTCCTGTGGAAGGTGAGCCTGTAGCTTCATCGAGTCCAGCTCAATACAAAGTACCATCAAACACGTGGAGGGTCCCTCCAGTTTATCGGGGTGAAGAGGAATGCCCCACTCCGAAAACAATGTAACACAAGTATTGACATTATTCTGGCGAACTGTGGAGTTGGGTGGGCCCAAGGTGCGGAAGTCGTCCAGATAGTGTAACAAGAAGTTTATGCCATAATGATGTGTGAGAATCCACACAAGAAGATCTGCAAAGGACGAGAAGATGTATGGAGCTGAGCGTAAGCCGAAAGGAAGTGCTAAATCGATGAAGTACTTCGCCCGCCACTTCATGCCTAACAGGTAACGATCATCAGAATGTACTGGGACATGACGATAAGCGCTCTCCACATCAAATTTAGCCAGCAGTGAACCTCTTCCAAGAGACATGATGCCATTGATAACGTCATCAACCTTCATGTACTGCACTGAAAAAGATTCTTTTGAAATTCTATCATTGACACTATGGCCTACTGGGCTAGATAAGTCTAGGATAAGCCGCAATTTCCCAGGCTGGTATTTCTTTGGGATGATCCCGAAGTGACTGATATGGAGGTTTCAAATGGGGGCTATGGAGAAGGGGCCTGTGACACAGCCTTTCTCAAGTTCCGTGTGAAGATACTGGTCCATAACTGAAGGCTGAAGTGACTCCGAAGGCATGTTCTGATTTGCAGACTTTAATGATACTGCCAGAGGGTTGAAAACGAGATGAAAACCATTTCTGAGACCCGAAATAACATAATCCACCTGGGTTTGATCAGGATGGAAGTACAGTTCATGCCGAAGTTTTTCAGCATTGATTGGAGTAACCCTAGAAGGAGAGACCAGATCTTGCTGCAGGCAGTCAATGGAGGAGGAGAAATTAGGACGGGAGGCTTGACACACAGACATCTTGTGTCGACGTAACAACATTAACCGGAACAGGACACAACATTTGAAAACTGAACTGAACCAGGAATATCTACATTATGTACAAAGTTCGTCTGCAAGGTAGGTTGGAATGATCTAACAACCACGCATTTACTCCGTGGCAGAGTAGCTGACTGGGAGTGCTGACTATCGGACTGTGAGGTCTGAAAGGGACAGTTGACACGGGGGTGCTCACCTTCACATTTTTCGCGGCAGTGGCGGTAGCGGCACTGACCAAAGGGCCAACAGCAGGTTCCATCGTTCCAGGATCGACAAATATTACAAGAACTGGCCAACATCCTTGAGGATGAAAACGGGACATCAGAGGATGGACTTGTTTGTAGCAGTGTTGGGCGAGTATGGAAATTATAAAAGTCAAGATTCATACGAGACCAGTCTACCAAACCTGACGCAGCTGCATCTTTACGGAAGGCAATGTCATAATGCAGCCAAGTCTTCCCAGGGATTTGGCGGGAAGCTGACGGTCTTCAGGATGAGGAGTTTATACTGTGTCATATCCTGCCACCTGGAAGGATGAGCACTGCAGAGAATCCACGAGTAGACTGTGAAAGCTTCAACCCATGTTACTATGTCGGTGATCTCTTGGATTCGTTTTTTGAAGAAGTAACAAGAAGTTTTCCATCCAGATAAGTTTGGGGCTGTTTCCTGCGCTTTCAGATTCTCGGCTAACAGGTCAGCTAGATCGATGAACTGGTGCGTCCTGATCTTCGTCACTAGCTTCTCTGGAATTAAAGAGTATCCTGCACCAACCACAAACAGCCTATGAAGCGATGATGTGGCCTAAGGAACAGATGTGGAGGGGATTGAAGAACCCAACGAAAATGATGTGGAAAGCTGGATAGAGGTGGACAGCGATCTGCTCGCGGCACCACATGCATCCAACAAAGATGGCCCTCGACAATAACTGAGATGGATAACGTAAAATTTCCTAACGTGCAATAAGTTGAGATAAAGGAAGGCACAACGACGTTACCTGTGGATGAACCTGATGAAAAGGACGGCAGTGGAGAACTGGCAATGGGAGAAACCAAGTTTCCCGCCAAAGAGCGTGTCGTTGAGCCAGAAGACGTCGAGTGACTTTGCAAAGCCGCCAAAATCTGAGGTTATAAATCGCCTAAACCCTGTGAAAAGGCCCGAGTAAGATGCTGCTGTGAAAGGGTGAAAGTAGGAGCCGTGGTCACTGGAGTGGCTGGAGTCAGATAGTTTATGTCCGAAGATGGCAGAGGTGAAGAAGGGGCGTATGGAAAACACGGAAATCTGGAATCCGGAACCGGAACCGGAACCGGAACCGGACAAATAAATGAATGCTTCAAGTTGGGAAGTGTGATTCGCATCAATACTCCTCCTCCCTTCTCTACATTCCTCGCAAGATGGATGATGATACGCGGAGCCCTTTTAAGAAAAGGTATGAGTACAAAGAACATAGTAGTTATCATTTTTTCAGTTAAACTGAGTTTAGGATGATGCTCTTATTATATAAAACATATTTGCTTTTGTTTGTAGATCAGGCCCTAGTTGTTCAAAGGCTGGATAACGTTATCCACCTGATAAATCACTATCTAGCGGGTAGCGTGGTTTGCTTTGTCAACACTTCTTATCCACTGGATAGTGATTTATCCGGTGGATAGTGTTATCCAGCCTTTGAACAACTGGGGCCAGGTGTTAAAAATTTCTGGCTGCCGGGTATATAGTTTTTGAAAAATCGTGCCCCTGAGTCACGCAAAGTTCGTACAATTTGTGCAAAATCAAAACGTAAACATTGTAAAAACTCGCTTTGTGTTTCCGACCATAGATGGAATGCTGAAACACTCTCGGGAGGTTTCAATGATCGTTTTAGTGGATGTTGAATGTATTGATTATTCGTGAAGTTTTGACTTCCGGGTAAGTTTTTTGAACAGCTGTGCCCATGAGTCGAGGTTTTTTGATATACTATGCCGAAGCTAAGAGAATTCGTGGACAACAAAAGCAAAACATCATTTTTAGAATCGCTTCGCATTTCTGTACAAATATCGAATACTCTTACAGTGTCCAACTTCAATTTTTGTAGACGGTTGAAAACGGAGTCAGAGTACGATTTTTTTCAACATGTCGAAACATCGAGATTTTCTAGTATGCCCAAACTTGAAAATTTCCTCTATCGCAAAGCCAAAATTATAATTGAAATTGCTTGATATTTCAGTCTAAATAAGCATCTACAGTTTTAAGAAAGATTTGATGAGTTTTTCCGTGGAAATTCTAGAATAATTTTAGACTGCTGGGTATGTAGTATCATCTTAAAAGCACTCCCCGGCTGCCGGGTATCTAGACACAATGTTTTATTTAACTTTTAGTTCTGAGCCTATGGGTCATCAAGCTTGGTTTGTGAATTGGTTTTGTAGTTCATTTTTATATATCAATACTAAAAAGAAACGATTATAATTGATCCAACATATTTTTAAAAGATTTGAGAATTTTTGACCCTTCGAAATTTTTTCCCGTTACTCGATTTGTGGTTATTTCGTTACTTCGTTACTCTGTGTAGTGACACCTATAACAAACTTCCCGGTCAATTCCCCGGTGGTTTGTCGCGACCTACAAACGTAAAGGGCTGAACCCAGGCCCGACCGCTATCTTGTGACTTTGGTAGCTCAGTTGGTAAAGCATTGCACAGGTAACGCAAGGGCCGTGGGTTCGAATATCGTTCAAAGCCTGAATTTTTTCCGGTCATTTTTCCAGTAGTGTTATGGCTGCTAAGTTTAACTGAAAAGAATGATGACTACTGTGTTCTTTGTACTCGTAACTTTTCTTAAAAGGACTCCGCTTATTATCATCCATCTTGCCAGGAATGCAGAGAAGGGAGGAGGAGTATTGATGCCAATCACAGTTCCCAACTTAAAGCATTCATTTATTTGTCCGGTTCCGGTTCTGGTTCCGGATTTCCCGGTTTTCCATACGCCCTGAAGAAGAAGGTTGGTAAGAATCCAACATGGCAGCCAAACTGTTATTTGTAGAACGCCCCAGAATATGAGACATTAGCAAAGCCCAGCGGAAGAAACGTTCGCAGAAAAACTCGAGGTAAACCAGAAAAACAACCTAGGGGGGGATTGGTACGGACAAGATGGCGGTACAGACGTGTCCATAAGAGCTCCGCACTTGTTAGCTAATTACAAGGTAAAGGACGCCCATCTATGGATAAAATTGCCCTCAGCAAAAAGAAAACCATTACTCAAAAATGCACATCAACACAAAGAAGTGACTCAAGTGGTTCTGAATCAAGTTCTCGGCTAAACTTCAGAATACCCGGCCACTTATTAGCATCTCATTGAATAAGAATAGCAACTATTGTTATATTCCTCGTTCTTCGAAGCACACCGACAGATGTAAATGTAGTGGACGGGTATTCTGAAGTTGCTCCAAGTTCTCCGTCAGATTAGCGAGTTCGGAACACGAAGTACGAGGAAAACGAAGGTGAAGTCCAAGAAGTCTTCGAACAAGTATTTGAAGTCTCTCCCACCCAAGAATTAGAAATGACTGATAAGTTGTCAGAGAAGCTTGATGAAATATTAGGGAAGCTAAACAAGTTAGACAGCATTGAATCAACTTTAAACAATTTGTGTTCAAAGATGGCCATTGTGGAAGGTAACATATTGAAGCTGAAGGCTGATGCACGTGGTACAGAGACTAAATTGCAGCAGATTGATAAAGAAATGGAGGACTTGAAATTGAAGGTGAAGTTTCTTGAAACGGCTAAAGAAGACCTACATACGAAGCAGCTTTATGCGGAAGCCTATAGTCGTAGAGAGAATTTTAAATTCTTTGGTCTGGCTGAAAAAGAAACACAGGGCACAGAAGCCAGCGAGGCGATAAATTCACGCGAACTACTATTTGAATTTCTTAAGAATGGCCTTGGATTTGAAGATCCGGTAAAGAAATTTGAATTGCAGAGAGTACATTGTTTGGGAAAACCCGTTTCTGGAAAAACACGACTGATTATAGCAAGATTTTTGCGTTATCAGGATCGTAAGATGGTATTGAGAGCTTCGTTTCATCTTCGAGACCCCGAGAATAAAGTTCTAGAAGATTATCCATAAGAAATTATCGAGCGCCGACGAAAACAGATATCAAAGTTAAAGGAAGCAAAAAGAAACGGTATGAAGGTATCTTTTAGTAAAGCAGAACCGGACAAACTCTATATCAACGGTAAATTCGTTCCAGCGTAATATTCTGTTTGGTTAAGCTATGCGCTTTCAGTTGCATTTCTCATTTCGAGAGGTTAGGGTTATTGCCATTTATTATTCAACTTTCATACACTGTACGAATTCCGATTTTCTGATTGGTTGATTTGTACCTCGTGATACTGGGTTGTGACGAAACAAACTCCTTGACGTCATTATCATGGTGTAATATCCGTGGTGTAAATTCATTACACCATGGCTACGGCTGACTCAAAGTTTGACGATTTTTGTTTGCAGTGTATTCAATTTGAATAATAAAAATGTTAACGCACTCATTGCTCGTGAATTATCGGGATTTTCCTGCACTCGTTCACTACCAATGAACTCGAAATTTTCAATACCGCACGAGGCTGCCGAGTGCGGTATTGAAATTTCTCGTTCATTGTTAGTGAACTCGTGCAGGTAAATCCCGATAATTCACGAGCAATGAGTGCGTTAACCTGTAAATAAATTGTCATTACTTCCTTCTGTAATTTGATATTGATTTGGCGGGCAGAAATTTCAACAAATTTCATTTACGGCTAACAAGTTAAGCAGAGGGCTCTGAATGTTAGATGGAGTTTGATTTGTTCCATCTTTCATTCTTATTAGAGGTGGATTATGTGTTTATTTGTTTATGTGTGTTCTTTTGTTGTAAATTACCCAGTTTTATTATATGGCAAGATAGGCTTGAGGTAAATCCGAGCGTCCTGATTGGTTCTTTCTTGGTCAGGATTTCGCCATACGGACCGTTTCCATGGAAACGGTCACAAGTTGTGTATTTTTTTCCGTTTTCGAAAGCCGGCAAATTCAAAATTTGCAGCGAAAACTACAAAAAGATTGATATTTTACAGAGCTTACGATAAGAACGACGAAGATGAATTTTCACGTAGCGAATTTTATTATCCTGAAGATCTGAAAACGTCTAATGTAGACTGAATCAGGCGACGGCAAAAGTCAGGAGGCCATTAACGATTTTATAAAGAAGCAAAAAAGTACAAACACAAATAAGCAGATGGTTACTGATCTGAAAACTCTTCTCCACTAATTGTAAGGTAACGGTATGACAATGAGAGAGTTAAAACCCTACCTGCAAAGGAGCTTGACCACTTCTTGTCTACTGAAATATCTTTTTATGAACAAATGCAGGAAACACGGACAAGAGTATAAGCCGGGAACAATTTCCAATTTTCAGCGCAGAATTGTCCAGAATGAAAAGAAGCGTCGAACTGTTATTGAGAGAGACGGAGGATTGACTCATAGACTGCCTCTTCATTAGCTGTGTATATGTTTGAATGATTTCACAGCAACCAACCACGACATTTCTTCATCCAGATTTTGTGATGCACAAGTTAAATTATTCCATGCAAAATCGACAGAAACCGTTTTCCGAATTTCAACAAACTGCAGCTGTTGAGACTTGTGAAAAATTCCGTCACAAATCGTTCTTGGAGCCTTGTTTATACTCAACGTGATTTACGTTAATTGAATTTGTTTTCAAACTCGTGGTACAGTGGAACCTCGATTTAACGAACCTCTATTTAACGAAGTCCTCAATATAACAAACAATATTCTAGGTCCCGGCCAAAGTTACAGTAAAATGTATGGAATAGAACCTCGATATAACGAACCTTGATATAACGAATTCTTCGATATAACGAACATAATCCGGAAGCCCAAACGTAAAATCTACCTCGATACAACAAATTACAATGTCAACACGTGACAGAAGATAAACGCTGAACAGATCAACAGTCAGCAAATCCTTTAATCCTTATGGTAAAGAGACAGCAACCTTTCAGTCAACGGCTTATTACATGTCGTAGACATTGGTGTATAGTATTTCCACAGAAGTCATCTGTGTTACAAATCAATCATTAACTATGACCTTGATTTAACGAACATTTTGGTCAATTTCCCTCAAATTCGTTATATCGAGGTGTTCGATATAACGAACCCTCCATTTAACGAACAAATTTGGCCGGTCCCCAGCGACTTCGTTAAATCGAGGTTCGTAGGAAGCCCTTTGAATTCAAGTGACCGGAAGTGCGTTTTAAGGACGTTCGCGCTAATTGTTTCTGCGCATCCTTTCTGCACAAGCAATTTCACGTGCCACGTCATGCATTGAGCGCGCGCGCTAAGTACTCAAATGAAAAATTATAGGGCAGATGGCCATTGCTGTAGCTTTGCTTGGATTTAACGATCTTGGACGTTCGGTGACCCCTACTTTTCATTTCAGAAACAGACTTTATTTACAATTATCTCAACAATGTCCAAAAATGAACAAAAAATCAATGTGGGAAGTTAAAATTATTTCAAGATTTCTTTCCAGAGGACATGGAATCCTGCCATCTTGCGGCTCTAAGGCACGTGAAACTATGGTCGCTAAATGCGAACTTGTTCTTTGAGGAACCTCATCAATTGACTAAATTCGCTTAATAGGTCCACTTAAACCATATTTGGCAGATAACATTTCCCTTCAAAGCTCTAATTGCAATATTTTGGGGCTTGCAGCCACTATGGCTTTCTTCGCTAACGAAGCCCGATTTACTCAGATTTAGGTGTTCTTCTGTAATAAAAGAGTAAAACCATCAATACAGAGTTCATTTGTGAAGAAAAATAGTACAGACAGCGTGGACATTGAGCAAATAAAATGATCGCTGTATTGATGCCATGCTTGTTTTTATGCAATACTTGTGCGTGCGCTGAATTGTGTTAGCATGAGCGCGCGCGAAAACTGTGTTCGGCCACCTTAACAGAAAACAAACAAGCACTAGCCTTATACTAAATAACGATACTTACTAACCTAGCTAGCTCGAGCCACACTGGGGAATATTGGCCCTCGGTCGTTTTGTACGGACCTTGTTGCGCTCGGTCCGTACTGCCCCGACCTCGCCCTTGGGACAATATTCCCCAGTACGGCCCTCACGCTCGGTTAGTAAGAAGTTATTATTTCAGTGGGAAGTTTGTTTGTAGTAATCACACTATTGAGCTTTAAGCAAAGAAATTTCTCTGTTGTATTAAGCTCAAAACAGTCAGGTATAATGTTATTAAGGTTGTTCTTAATATTCTTCAAACTTCACTTTTTTTGTTGAAAATTTTAGCTCTTAGATGTGCAGTTTATTGCTTATGGATGTTAACATCTCGTCAGATGCTTTAAAAATAGTTTCTTTGAAAAATAGTTTCTTTAGCAATTTTAAAAAAAGACGCACCATTTTCACATGGTGTTGCAAAAAAAAATGCAGACATGATATTTTTGCAGGAAACGCATTCAAAAAAAGCAACAGAAAATCACTGGCAACGTGAGTGGGGTGGGAGAATGCTTTTTTCACATGGCAATCCAAATTCATGTGGCACCGCAATACTGATAAACAATAAGGTGAGTTGTACAGTGCTTTGTGCAGTTCCGGATCCCTCAAGGCGCTTTATTTCCAAAGTTCAAGTTGATGATAAAGTATATGTACTTGTCAATATTTTTGCAGCAAACAAAGATAAAGACTCCTTATCGTATTCCTTTAGCTGTTGAAACTTTAGCAATTGCTATTAGGGAAAACGAGGAAATAAAAGGAATTGTTATTGATAAACAAGAGACCAAATTATTACAATACGTTGATGATACAACGGCGGTTCTCTCTGATACAGAGTCGGGCTATAAACTTTTTCAATTGCTAGACAAATTTAAAAAAGTGTCAGGTTTAAAGGTAAATAGTTCAAAGACAAAAGGACTCTGGATAGGATCTTTAAAAGGAAGAGAAATTAAACCTCTTGGAATTAAATGGCCACAAGATCCCAAAAAGCCCTGGGGATCTTCTTTAGTACGATGAAAATTACTATATTATGAAGAACGTCAAGGAAAAACTTGACAATATAAAATTAATTAATATCTGGTCCTCCAGAGGATTATCCCTTTACAGAAAGGTGACTATAATTAAATCTCTGCTCCTACCAAAGGTTGCGTAACCGTCATCTTTGTTACCTACCCCTGAAAATATAATTAAAGAATTAAACCATTTGATTTATAATTTTTTATGGAAAGGTGAAGACAAAGTAACTAAAAAGTCTGCAATAAATGATTATGAAGGAGGTGGCATTAAAATGGTTGATATTGAAAGCATGATTAAATCTCTCCGCCTCGCCTGGCTAAAAAGAATCTTTGGGGATAATTCTGGCGTACGAAAAACTATTTAGAATAAATTATCTTCTAAAAGAAACAGGTGGTCTGGTTCTTTTTTAATTGCAACTACAACATCAAAGACTTAACCATCAGTTCGCAATTCTATATGGAGTTATTGAAGTGGTGGTCTGAATTTCGGAAGGATAATGCGGTTGAAACTAATTGGCTTTACCGAATTTGGAATAATCAAGAGATTAGAATAAACAACAAACCAGTCTTTTATAAAAGGTACTTTAATTATGGAATTCAGACGGTGGGAGACGTGCGTTTTCATCTCAACAACATTGATTCTTATGACGAACTAATCGCAAAACACATACAGAAGACAAACTTGCTGGAATGAGCCGGTCTTCGCCACTCTGTACCGCTTGTTTTAAGGAATGCTTATCACAATCCAGATCATACAGCCCTAAATCCATCTTTTAAAATTGATTGCGGCCTTTTTGACATAACTAAAAAGAATCGAAAGACTATTACTCCCTTTTTGTCCGTAAAAAGGCTAATGGCTTGCTTTCGAAATAACAAGAAAATTAAAGTGTGAATTTAATTTAACTGATGAGGTATTGAAGAAAGCTTTCTCTCTTCCCCATTCAGTTGCTTTTGAGCCATATGTCAAAGCCTTTCAGTTCAAAGCACTTTCCTTATATCCATTCATTGAAGTAACAGCTACCTCATACTCTTCCCTGCATTTGAGCTGCAGCGTATAACTGTTTGTTTTTCCTTTCACAGTAACTGATTGCCACTTGCTATTCGTTGCCACCTTTCTGTAGTATACAGTGTACATGATAACTGCAGGACACGCCCCTTCAATGGGAGGATCCCATGCGACAACAACAGTCCCTCCTGGTACAGCCTTGGTGGAGTTAACGATATCAGGAACACCTATTTTCAGAAGAATATGGTTCAATACATTATCTTCTTTCATACAATTTTTTGAATAAACAGTGTTAGTTATTTCAGGTGCAACTCATGTAGTAGAGTGCCAACTGTTCATGTAAAATGTAAATGCAAATTTAATGTCAAACACAGGGAGTACTTTATGCAATCACCCCAGCCAGAGGCTCATGATAAAGTGCTTGACAATTCCAGATCGAATTGGAATTTGGAAATGTTGGTTTTTGAGGAGAGGGGAAAACCGGAGGACCCAGAGAAAAACCCCTCGGAGCAAGGAAGAGAACCAACAACAAACTCAACCCACATATGACGCCGGGTCCGGGAATCGAACCCGGGACACATTGGTGGAGGTGAGCGCTCTCACTACTGCGCCATCCCTGCTCCCCCTAATTGTTCATAATTGCTCATTATTGCTCCCCCTAATTGTTCATAAGTTTGGTTGTGGTGCTTCACACGTCAGCTTCTCCTTGGTGTAGAGGATGAGTGGACATCAAATTGGGATTAAAAACAAAGTACATAGAACAGCAGATGAGCCCTAAATTGACCAGCAGCCCAAATTGACGAGTAGGACTAGCGCCCATCCCGCAAGTTAATCACAGATCATTATGGACACCAGACCTTCTAGGTGCTCCACCCAGACTACATCGGCAAGATGATGATGCCACAAAGATCAGAACAGTTACAAAGACTAACCAAACAGGAGATACAGTGTTTCACTGGGATATCCAAACACCGAGAAGAGAGTCAAAAGTATGATGTACAGCAGAGTATTTTTGACTAAATTCGAGGTGTTTGGATCACCGACGAAGCACTCACTGGAGTGTTTGAAATATCTTCTAACCTGAAACAAAAACTAAGGAGTAAACGGGGAGGTGAATTGTCAAACTCTTTGCTGATTAAGACCGGCTATCCAAACCTCTTTCACAGTTGTGATTTTCTTTGTTTTAACTTGATGCATTATTAATGAGTTTGAGAAGTGTATAAGATGCCTGTAGTCATTACTACACTGCTTCACTAGCTTGTTAGCATTAATATGCAGTTAAAGGCAATTTAATGAAGTTAACAACTAGGAGCAGAAGTTTTTACCCGCGCAGTCAGAAGTTTGTTATATATGCGCATGTGCCAGGTCCATAGGGCGTTGTAGCGTTTGGTTTGCGTTTTAGTCAGCGTTTCTAGCATTCATGTTTCTCCTTGACGTTCTTCATAATATAGTAATTTTCATCGTACTAAAGAAGATCCCAGGGCTTTTTGGGATCTTGTGGCCATTTAATTCCAAGAGGTTTAATTTCTCTTCCTTTTAAAGATCCTATCCAGAGTCCTTTTGTCTTTGAACTATTTACCTTTAAACCTGACACTTTTTTAAATTTGTCTAGCAATTGAAAAAGTTTATAGCCCGACTCTGTATCAGAGAGAACCGCCGTTGTATCATCAACGTATTGTAATAATTTGGTCTCTTGTTTATCAATAACAATTCCTTTTATTTCCTCGTTTTCCCTAATAGCAATTGCTAAAGTTTCAACAGCTAAAGGAATACGATAAGGAGTCTTTATCTTTGTTTGGTGCAAAAATATTGACAAGTACATATACTTTATCATCAACTTGAACTTTGGAAATAAAGCGCCTTAAGGGATCCGGAACTGCACAAAGCACTGTACAACTCACCTTATTGTTTATCAGTATTGCGGTGCCACATGAATTTGGATTGCCATGTGAAAAAAGCATTCTCCCACCCCACTCACGTTGCCAGTGATTTTCTGTTGCTTTTTTTGAATGCGTTTCCTGCAAAAATATCATGTCTGCATTTTTTTTTGCAACACCATGTGAAAATGGTGCGTCTTTTTTTAAAATTGCTAAAGAAACTATTTTTCAAAGAAACTATTTTTAAAGCATCTGACGAGATGTTAACATCCATAAGCAATAAACTGCACATCTAAGAGCTAAAATTTTCAACAAAAAAAGTGAAGTTTGAAGAATATTAAGAACAACCTTAATAACATTATACCTGACTGTTTTGAGCTTAATACAACAGAGAAATTTCTTTGCTTAAAGCTCAATAGTGTGATTACTACAAACAAACTTCCCACTGAAATAATAACTTCTTACTAACCGAGCGTGAGGGCCGTACTGGGGAATATTGTCCCAAGGGCGAGGTCGGGGCAGTACGGACCGAGCGCAACAAGGTCCGTACAAAACGACCGAGGGCCAATATTCCCCAGTGTGGCTCGAGCTAGCTAGGTTAGTAAGTATCGTTATTTAGTATAAGGCTAGTGCTTGTTTGTTTTCTGTTAAGGTGGCCGAACACAGTTTTCGCGCGCGCTCATGCTAACACAATTCAGCGCACGCACAAGTATTGCATAAAAACAAGCATGGCATCAATACAGCGATCATTTTATTTGCTCAATGTCCACGCTGTCTGTACTATTTTTCTTCACAAATGAACTCTGTATTGATGGTTTTACTCTTTTATTACAGAGGTATGTTAGAAAAAGTAACGATGCAAAGAAACCAGCAATTCTCAGCTTTTGTTTGTTACCGAAGGAACCCAGTTAAATGCAGCGCATGCGTAGTTAGTCAAAAAAATTGCGATTGAGTGAAAAATTGCCTTTCGGAGATACGCCTATTTCTCGCGAACCACTCATTAGAATTTCACGAAATTTAGAGCGAAAATACTTTAGGAAATAAGTAACTGGAGGATTCAAAAAAATTAAAATTTAATATAAAATAGCGCTAACATGTGAGTATCGTGACAAGCTTGTTGCATGCAAATTATAAAAAAAATCTAATGACTAGATTTTCTGCAAAAACAAAACCGATTTTAAACGCCTGTTTATAATTAATCATGTTGCCATGGCAACGGCACATACGACAGTTTAATTATCAAAAAGTTCAAGTTTGTGTTGTTAACTTGCTTGCTGCCATTTTTGGCGACCAAAGGATCAAGGGTTTTAGAAGCAAAGGTAAATGAAACAGAGGTATCAAAAACTGTGTTCAGCCACCTTAAGGACGTTCGCGCGAAAATTTTCTAACATTGATTTTTTTCTGAAAATTGTACCATTGAAAGATGATGAGTTAGTGATGTCAGAAATGTAAAAAAGATGGGGGGTCACCGACTTCATTTTGGAGAGAACATGCCCAGAAGAACACCTAAATCTGAGTAAATCGGGCTTCGTTAGCGAAGAAAGCCATAGTGGCTGCAAGCCCCAAAATATTGCAATTAGAGCTTTGAAGGGAAATGCTATCTGCCAAATATGGTTTAAGTGGACCTATTAAGCGAATTTAGTCAATTGATGAGGTTCCTCAAAGAACAAGTTCGCATTTAGCGACCATAGTTTCACGTGCCTTAGAGCCGCAAGATGGCAGGATTCCATGTCCTCTGGAAAGAAATCTTGAAATAATTTTAACTTCCCACATTGATTTTTTGTTCATTTTTGGACATTGTTGAGATAATTGTAAATAAAGTCTGTTTCTGAAATGAAAAGTAGGGGTCACCGAACGTCCAAGATCGTTAAATCCAAGCAAAGCTACAGCAATGGCCATCTGCCCTATAATTTTTCATTTGAGTACTTAGCGCGCGCGCTCAATGCATGACGTGGCACGTGAAATTGCTTGTGCAGAAAGGATGCGCAGAAACAATTAGCGCGAACGTCCTTAAAACGCACTTCCGGTCACTTGAATTCAAAGGGCTTCCTACGTGTGTTTTTGATGACGCGAGCAACTCAAAAAGAACAAGCTACAGTGGAACCTCGATTTAACGAAGTCGCTGGGGACCGGCCAAATTTGTTCGTTAAATGGAGGGTTCGTTATATCGAAAACCTCGATATAACGAATTTGAGGGAAAATGACCAAAATGTTCGTTAAATCAAGGTCATAGTTAATGATTGATTTGTAACACAGATGACTTCTGTGGAAATACTATACACCAATGTCTACGACATGTAATAAGCCGTTGACTGAAAGGTTGCTGTCTCTTTACCATAAGGATTAAAGGATTTGCTGACTGTTGATCTGTTCAGCGTTTATCTTCTGTCACGTGTTGACATTGTAATTCGTTATATCGAGGTAGATTTTACGTTTGGGCTTCCGGATTATGTTCGTTATATCGAAGAATTCGTTATATCAAGGTTCGTTATATCGAGGTTCTATTCCATACATTTTACTGTAACTTTGGCCGGGACCTAGAATATTGTTCGTTATATCGAGGACTTCGTTAAATAGAGGTTCGTTAAATCGAGGTTCCACTGTACCACGAGTTTGAAAACAAATTCAATTAACGTAAATCACGTTGAGTATAAACAAGGCTCCAAGAACGATTTGTGACGGAATTTTTCACAAGTCTCAACAGCTGCAGTTTGTTGAAATTCGGAAAATGGTTTCTGTCGATTTTGCATGGAATAATTTAACTTGCGCATCACAAAATCTGGATGAAGAAATGTCGAGGTTGGTTGCTGTGAAATCATTCAAACATATACACAGCTAATGAAGAGGCAGTCTTATGAGTCAATCCTCCGTCTCTCTCGATAACAGTTCGACGCTTCTTTTCATTCTGGACAATTCTGCGCTGAAAATTGGAAATTGTTGCCGGCTTATACTCTTGTCCGTGTTTCCTGCATTTGTTCATAAAAAGATATTTCAGTGGACAAGAAGTGGTCAAGCTCCTTTGCAGGTAGGGTTTTAACTCTCTCATTGTCATACCGTTACCTTACAATTAGTGGAGAAGAGTTTTCAGATCAGTAGCCATCTGCTTATTTGTGTTTGTACTTTTTTGCTTCTTTATAAAATCGTTAATGGCCTCCTGACTTTTGCCGTCGCCTGATTCAGTCTACATTAGACGTTTTCAGATCTTCAGGATAATAAAATTCGCTACGTGAAAATTCGTCTTCCTCGTTCTTATCGTAAGCTCTGTAAAATATCAATCTTTTAGGTAGTTTCTCTGCGAAGAATGAGAGTATTTATACGTTTTCTTTTTGTAGTTTTCGCTGCAAATTTTGAATTTGCCGGCTTTCGAAAACGGAAAAAAATACACAACTTGTGACCGTTTCCATGGAAACGGTCCGTATGGCGAAATCCCGACCAAGAAAGAACCAATCAGGACGCTCGGATTTACCTCAAGCCTATCTTGCCATATAATAAAACTGGGTAATTTACAACAAAAGAACACACATAAACAAATAAACACATAATCCACCTCTAATAAGAATGAAAGATGGAACAAATCAAACTCCATCTAACATTCAGAGCCCTCTGCTTAACTTGTTAGCCGTAAATGAAATTTGTTGAACTTTCTGCCCGCCAAATCAATATCAAATTACAGAAGGAAGTAATGACAATTTATTTACAGGTTAACGCACTCATTGCTCGTGAATTATCGGGATTTACCTGCACGAGTTCACTAACAATGAACGAGAAATTTCAATACCGCACTCGGCAGCCTCGTGCGGTATTGAAAATTTCGAGTTCATTGGTAGTGAACGAGTGCAGGAAAATCCCGATAATTCACGAGCAATGAGTGCGTTAACATTTTTATTATTCAAACTGAATACACTGCAAACAAAAATCGTCAAACTTTGAGTCAGCCGTAGCCATGGTGTAATGAATTTACACCACGGATATGACACCATGATAATGACGTCAAGGAGTTTGTTTCGTCACAACCCAGTATCACGAGGTACAAATCAACCAATCAGAAAATCGGAATTCGTACAGTGTATGAAAGTTGAATAATAAATGGCAATAACCCTAACCTCTCGAAATGAGAAATGCAACTGAAAGCGCATAGCTTAACCAAACAGAATATACGCTGGAACGAATTTACCGTTGATATAGAGTTTGTCCGGTTCTGCTTTACTAAAAGATACCTTCATACCGTTTCTTTTTGCTTCCTTTAAATTTGATATCTGTTTTCGTCGGCGCTCGATAATTTCTTATGGATAATCTTCTAGAACTTTATTCTCAGGGTCTCGAAGATGAAACGAAGCTCTCAATACCATCTTACGATCCTGAT
>JAHPZR010046183.1:0-12500 GCA_019787425.1 Platygyra sinensis
AAGTGATTTACCTGAACGTTTTTTATCCTGAATTTTTTTTATGCCACGTACAAATCAGAAAGTTATGTAAACCAGTCTTTTTAGAACAAGTTTAGATATATTTTTTTAGCGAATGAGTGAAAATAGGACTTCTTGTTGCCAGTTGAAAACCAAACACTGCTGTTGTCTGGAAATTCAATATGGCGGTCTCTTCAATTTCATGTTGTTTTCGAAGTTTTCGGTCGCTAGTGGCCTTCTGTGAGCTCATAAGAATAGGTTTTCTCACCTTTAAGGTTTATTATTCAAGCAGCAGTAGATGGCATCTGAGAGAGCTTAAAATTTTATAATTCCAGGTTATAATGGCTCCATTCCGATGGCCAGAAATGAAGCACGAGCTAGCCCTTGCAAAGGAGGTGGCAAAGTATTTCCCTGAAAAGCCCCAAGAGTGGGACGAAGTAGCCAAAATACTTAGCAAAGCTTTTTCTATTCATGATAAACAAGTAAAAGTCAAAGGGAGAGAATATCGAGAAAAGATGGCCAAAATACTTGAGAAATACACTAATCTACAACTTTGAATACCAGTTTAATTAGCTATATTTGACTACACATTCGGATGGTTTCCTCTTACTCTATGAAGCGATTGCTTAATACCGGCAATAAAATACGCTCGAATTGAAGTGTTGGGACATACTTACCTTTTCAAAGCTTGTTTTCTATGTGAATTTGCTTGAGGTTGTAGAGGTGTAGCTAAAGTGATAGAAGCCATTAACGTCAAACGCCAAACGCCTAACCTTAAACTGCCGTTTACGGTTTGCCGTTAGCGCGAAAACCCTGGTGCTAAATGTCTCTAATAGAAGCACAAATAAACGGCAAACGGCAAAAATGAAACTTTTGCAATCTGTCTTAAGCTCTCAGTTGGTGAATAGTAGGAGACACTTTTCTATTTTTATGTGATTTAATTAAGGATTAGAAGAAAAGAACACAAACTCAGAGGTCATCCTTGCCGTTTGCCGTCTGCCGTAAACGCCATGTTTAAACTCACTAATGATACACGGCAGCAGGCAACCACGTTGTCCATGGCAACGTTCTTGGAATTGATTGTTTGGTTCTTCTTAGAAAGCATGCTCTGAGTGTTCATATTATCCTTCTTATTGTTCTTGTTGTATTTTCAAGGATTAATTTTTTACGGAGTCAATCCTACGAAGGGTTAGCCTCTGGCAGTTTCTATTATGACTTTGTTCATAATAAATATTAATTAACAATAAATATTAAATTTCCGCTATGATCATCCACGATGCATGACTTCTGCCGCATTGTGCCGGGGCGCACTGAATTACGCTTCTCTAAGAAACAATTTCCCTGTTTGTCTTAGGTTCGAATTCTTTCTTCTAGAGACCACTGCTTTGCCTCATGGAGAAGAAGTAAAGGGTAAGTGATTCACTGAAGGCCTTAAAGTGCAGTTAACGCACTGTTGCTCCCTGATAGTACATACTGTGGTTAGATGCAAATCCGATAATTTCGAACCATGATAACTGAGCTGTGTCTGTTGCTTCTAACTTTTTGCAGACATCTCTGAATTTGTCATTGAAGTCCACCAACATCACTTAATTAAATCCATCTTTTCTCTTTGTACTTGTGACAGTACAATCTTCGGCTGTAAAAGTAAGGCTTTGGAAAACACGTTTAGGATTTTTTAATCGGGTCTCCACTGCAATACTATTTGTCGCTTAATTTCTAGACCTTATCTGGAGGGTGTTTCTGTGAGCTTGTCTGATGACTCCAGGAAGCATTTAACAAGAAGTCGTTTCGGCCAATTTTGGTATATTAACTCTGCATTTTATGTCAAATAAAAGCTTTGTCGTCCTTGCTAGCGACACTATCATAAACTCTAACCGGACATTTCTTTGGAAGTGGGAACGAAAGCAAGCAAAAGCACCGAAGAGCGATCACTGGAGCGGTCTTGATTAAAATCAGCCTACACTTGATCGAATGTTAAGATAAGGATTATTTTGAGACTGATGTTAAAGAACTGGTGGAAAACCTACAGAACCTAAGTCCATTTGTTTTAGTCATTGCTAGCTAGAATGGGAATCGAACAATTTCTATCAAGCAGTGACATTCGACCATAAAATTCAGACAATAGAGCGTGAGACAAGTTGAAATTAAAATTCAAAAGGGCAGCAAATTAGATATAGATATTGAGTCAGATGTTTTCATAACAACCATTTGTTTTCTTAGAATTTATATATCTCCAGAGGCGTTTCCAGAACCATCGTTTTGCCATGTTGTTGTGTAATGTCTCGGAACATAGATTTATTTTTACTTACTATTTCCCACCTTTGTAACGCTCCGTTGTTTTAATACTGTTTCATTTTCAATAGTCTTAGTGCCAACCCAACCAAGTTTAGAGTTTTCCAAACCCCTTTTCCGAGTTTAACAAAAAAGCCCGCCTGATGATGTATTTGAAATAAGGAGTTAAGTTGATAGCTGAATGCCGATAGCCAAAGTAGCTCATAAAATGCCTTAGTTGCAGGGAAGACCGCTCACATTCCACCAGTTGATACCCTTTTATGAGTATATATCTGACAGTGCTCTAAGGCCCAGTTCAGACCGTCCTGCTTCTGCCGTGCCGAACAAAATTGCAATTTGGTTCGACGTAGCACGGCAGGAAATTAACTCTGATTCAGACGTCTTGCCATGAGTCGAATCAAATTCAGGGTTTACTGAAGCCTCATAACAATTCGCTTTCAACTCCTCAAGGGAACGCAATCTCGCCAAAACACATGAACATAATTTATCTGAGGTCCCGTCCGCACTAATCCGTTTTCAAACGAAAACGGAGCTGTTTTGCTCTGGATACGGCTATCGTCAACACTACAACGCCGAAAACGATCGCCGAAAACGGAGTCATTCGAAAAGGCTCTCCAGAGGGTCATGAATGGGGGGTCCTAACCCCATTTCCCAGCCAATTGTTTTTTCAAATCCCAGCTCAAATCCCACAATCCCAGCCTGTGTTGCTCAAATTGAAATCCAATTCCCATTTTTCTATTGTTTTTGTTTCATGAAACCCAGTCCCAGTGCACAAAATCCCATTTCCCAGCCTCTAAAAAAGGCAAATCCCAGCTCCCATTTTACCCCTTCATGACCCTCTCTCCAGAGTGGAGCGAATTGAAACGATGCTTTTTGAAAACGCTGTTTGCTAGTGTGGATGGAGAAAACGATGGTATCTGAAAACGTGACGTCACGACCGGGCGCCAGACCACTTGACCGTGAGTATTCAATATGACGGATAGACGCTACCAAGTGGCTTCTCTCTTGATCGGAATGTCTCCCAGTCTTTTGACGCTCTTGCAAGCGCATTTAACCCATCTGAGGCGCCACTTAGATTTCACAAGAAGGAAACAAGATATTTTAAGGCTTCTGATTTTGCCAGCTTCGGGAAAAACGAAGATAAAACGACTCTCTCGAATTAGCCCGCCCCTGTTTTAGGTTTTGGTTGCTTTCCACATGTTCTTGGCATCGTACGTTTAGAGGGAAAATATCACAGAATTCTAAACCACAACAACACTCAACAACAAAGAATCAAAAATGGCGCCAATTTCGCGGGCCGATATATTGAAATGTGCATTCGTCGAGTTCATTTGAGCATGCGCACTGAGGGTATAAAAGCGTTTTCAAAACGGACACGGCGTTGTAGTGTGGACGGACGACAACGATACGAAAACAATAAGTATGGAAAACGGAGCAAAACAGCTTCGTTTTCGTTTGAAAACGGATTAGTGTGGACGGAGCCTGAGTCGTGTAACACGGCAGAGCTCGTCGAATTTAATCCCTAGCCGAACTTAATTTATGAGTTTGATTCAGACGCCGTGCTTCTGCCGTGTGTTTGTCGAACTTAATTCCTTTTGGTGAGGTCGAAACATTGCTAGCAAAGGTCTTTCTCGTTTATATATGTTTCAACGAAGCAGTCCAGAAGTCTTCAGTATAAGCTCTTGAGAATTGTACGATGAAGTCTCTAACTCCTTATCATTCGAAAACGTTGTATTCTGTTTTGAATGGAGTACTTTGTACGCGAAAATATGGTTGCGACATCGTGTCAAGTGAGATTTTAAACAATAATTGGATGAGGTTTTTGTGATATCCGGAATAATCAAGCTCAAAGCAAGTGTAATCAGCCGAGGCCGTTTATTACACTTGCTGAGACCTTGATTATTCCGCATATCACAAAAACCGAATTCAATTATCGTTTTATTATACTTTGTTTTATAAAAAAGAAAAAGAAAAACTATTGACTGAAATGCAAGTAGATTTTATTTGTGCTTCTAAAAATACAAAGACAAATGCACCAAGCGACCTATCACTCGAAACCATTCAAGTGCTCGTGCTCTTTAGCTGAAGGTGTACTACGCATGCGCAATGTGCGCGGTATAATCTGCAGATATAATTTGCAGTGCTGTATAGCATGCAAGGCGTCTTATGATCTAATTAGCTTTATTTATTTAACCAGGGAGCACCTTCAGCAATCTGTTCTCCCAGGTTTCCCTGACACAAATAAATACAATACTAAAATAAATGTACAATATACACAGATAAATATAAACACAAATTATGAATACATCAAGGCTATAGAATAAAATAAGATGATTAAATGATTACAATAATATTTCACCGATTTGTCTTTTGAAGCTTGATACAGAATAAGAGTTTTGAATAATTTTGGATAATGTGTACCATAAAGTGATACTGGTGTAATTAAATGTGCGTTTCATGTATTGAGTTCTTGGTTTAGGTAAAACAAACTTATCTTTGCTTCTAGTATTATAACTGTGTATTTCTGAGTGACGTAAGTAGTTCGTATCAAGTCCTTCTAGTTGATTATTTAAGCATTTATGGCTTTGTTGTACTTTCTTCTCTGCTGTAACGTCGACCAATTGAGCTTGACTCGTACTGAGACGGACGGGTTGCAATTGTCAGTCAAGAGGATAACTCTTCCAGCACGATTTTGCAGTCTCTGTAATCGTAGAGACGATGTCTCGCTGCATGTATCCCAGACTACTCCGCAGCAGTCAAATAAGGGCTGAATAGTTGACTTATACACAGTCTGAGCTGATGGTAATGTAAGGCAAGGCATTATGCGTTTAAAGATACCGATTCTTGAGGAGACCTTATTGCCCAAGTAGTCGTTGTGACTTGAGCAAGAGAAATCAAGAAAGAAATCTTTGCTAGCAAGGTAAAAGAATTTAAACTTAAAAGAGCAAAACATCTTATCGATCAATACAAAACCATTGCAGTACTGTATAGAATACAAGGCGTCTTATGATCTAATGAGCTTTATTTATTTAACCAGGGAGCACCTTCAGCAGTCTGTCTCTTATTAAATGTGTGAAGGATAATTTTCTGGCGGACGTATGAGCACGGGTAGGGCACATTTCTGATACAATTCTGCCGTTTCTGTAATTCCCTTTGTTAAAGGCTCTAACATTTAGAAAGAACCGTTACCCTGCATTAATACCAATAGATAAGATGACATTCTTCTTCTTCGTTGTTCTCCTCAGCAAGTCACTCATCCCCGGCACCATTTATTTCCCTGCGGGGCTGCATCATCTCTACTGCGTTTACCTAAAAAGTCAAGTACAAGTTTAGGACGTGGTCAGCGAAAGTAAGTGATCATCAGTGCCATTACTCTGACCTTTATGTCAATAGAGAAAAAATAAATGTCATCATTCAGCGAAGGGTAAGTAACACATTGATCTTGAAAACAGACCCTTCTCCAAAATTGAGGACGAAAATTCAAATAAGTCAAAATTAAAAACGCATAGCAGGACTAGAAAGAACACCTTTACTTTAGTAAAGACGTTTGTATGACTGGGGGTATGCATTTTCTGGCGGATATATGAGGACAGGTAGGACACATTTCTGAACGGGACTTTGAGCGCGATGCTCAACGAGTTTGCTGGAATTCGGAAAGTATCTGATGAGTCTCTTGGCCGAGACGAAACGCCGCGTCATACCAGTCACGAAATTTAAATTCTTCACAAGTACTTGACAATTTTTTAGCCATTCAAACGTCTGTAAATTCTTCAATTTTCAACTTACATTTTCTCAGCTGATATTATACCTGTAATGCTGACATTACGCAGGGTTACTGAAGTAAAGGTGTTCTTTCTGTTACTAGTATATGTTTTTATTTTTACTTATTTGAATTTCCGGCCGCCATTTTGGAGAAGGGTCTATTAATGATAAAACCTATTTTACAGTTCAAGAAAACAAACCGGTGTTATAGAGAATGCGAAAAGACCTACATATGATTACATGACTGAGATTTTCAAACTTTCTTTTCTTTTAGGCTAGTACTCAGCTTGGAGCAACGAAGTACATTTGACATCATTTTAAAGTTCCGCTGAGATGGTGGATAAAACCCCAGACGAGATAGCGAACCTCTTAAAAATCCTTAGCACTGCCAAGGAAATGGGTGATAAGGTTAGTGAGGGACAGGTCTATTGCCATCTGAGTGACGCTTTTTTCAGGAGTAAAGATTTCAAAAAATCTCTTGAGTACTCCCTCAAAGGTTTAAGCGTTGTCAAAGAGATTGGAGACAAGCCTTGGGAAGGAAGAATTTATGGAAGTCTAGGTCACGCCTTTTACCGAATGGGTAATTTTGAACAAGCCGTAAAGAACCACACCAAAGATCTTTCTATAGCCAAAGAAATGAAGGACAGGGCTGCAGAGGGAAGAGCTTATGGAAATCTGGGAAATGCACATAACAGACTAAACAATTTTAATGAAGCCATAGAATATCACAAACTAGCTCTTAGTATTGCCCAGGAAGTGGGGGACAAATCTGAAGAGGGAAATGCCTACGGAAATCTGGGGCCGTCTATGACGGTCTGGGGAATTTTAAACAAGCCATAGAGTACCATATGAAACACCTTAGTTTTGCGAAAGAACTGGGGGACAGGGTTGGAGAGAGAAGAGCTTATGGGAACCTGGGAAATGGTTATAGAAGTCTGGGTAATTTTGAAAAAGCCGGAGAGTATTTCATCAAAAGTATCAAAATTTCCAATGAGATTGGGGAAGATTCTCGGGTGGGAGATAAGGCTTGGGGAGGAAAAAGTTACGAAGATCTAGCTTTAGGTGTTGCTTTTTACAAAGAAGGTGATTTCAAACAAGCTATAGAGCACCTCAAGAAACATCTATGTGTTGTCAAGCAAATGGGGGATAGGGCTCAGGAGGGAGACGCCTGTGGAATTCTGGGTAATGCTTACCACAAGCTGGGTGATTTTAAGCAGGCCTTCGTGTACCACGATAAAGCTCTTAGTATTGCCAAAGCAATGGGTGATAAGACCAAAGAAAGTACGGCCTATAATGGTCTCGGCATGGCTTATCACAGTCTCGGTAGTTTTCAACAAGCAATAGAATGCCATTCAAAAGATCTTAGAATTTCCATAGACGCCGGGGACAGAGGAGGGGAGGGAACTGCCTATGGGAATTTGGGCATTGCTTATTACCGTCTGGGTGATTTTGAACAAGCAGCGAAATATCACAATCAGCAATTAAGTATTGCCAAGGAAGTAGGAGACAGGGCTAGGGAAGGAATCGCTTTTGGAAATCTGGGCAATGCTTATGAAAGGCTGGGTTATTATAAGCGAGCCATAGAGTGCCATGGTCAGTGTCTTAGTATCGCGAAGGAATTGGGGAATAGAGCTAGGGAGGGAAGTGCTTATGGTAATCTTAGCATTTGTTATCATAGTCTAGGTGATTCTGGACAAGCGAAGGAGTATGCCACGAAACATCTTCGTATTGCCGAAGAAATGGGAGACAAGATTGGAAAAAAAAATGCTCAATCAAATCTCGGAAATGTTTATTACCAACTAGGCGAGTTTAAACAAGCTATAAAGCACTACAAACAAACCCTCAGTCTCACAAAAGAGCTGGGTGACAAGGCTGGGGAGGGAAAGGCGTATGGAAACTTAGGAAATGCTTATGTGGGTCTAGGTAATTTCAAACAAGCTAAAGAGGATCTCATGAAACATGTAAGTATTGCCAAAGAGTTGGGAGACAGAGCTGGGGAGGGAGGTACCTACGGTAACCTGGGCAATGCTTACCATAATCTAGGTAATCTTGAAAAAGCCATAGAGTTCCACAGTCTACACCTGACTATTGCCAAAGACCTTAGCGACAAAGCAGGAGAGGGAATTGCATCCTATTCACTAGGCCGTGATTTCGAAAGGAAGGGTTCTTTCAATGAGGCTAAGGCATATTATCAATCAAGCATAAAGCTCTTTAACGACAGCAGAGCACTTCTGGAGTCAGAGGATGACTGGAAGATCCATTTTCGTCATCGCTATCGAGATGCCTACACTGCTCTGTGGAGAACTCTTCTCAAGAATGGAGAGACTGACAAGGCTTTGTGTGCTGCTGAGCAAGGACGAGCCCAGGCACTGGCGGATGTATTGAAGATGCAATATGGCATTGAGCCACAATCACCTATATCTGTCAGTCCCAAAGAAAACATCTCATCTGTATTGCATGAGTCGTCAACACAAACAGTTTTCATAGCACTGGATCAGAACACGATCAATTATTGGTTAATGAGAAAAGGCACCAAGCTCCGATTCAAGCAAACGGTAATCGAAGATGGAAGTCCATCCCAGTTAATGGACACGTTTTTGAAGGAGATTGGTGCAGGTGTTGATGTAAGATGCGAGAATCGTTCGTTGGATGAGCTGCATGATGAGTCAACATCCAAGAGAGCGGACGTCGATGCCAATCAAACGCAGTCCACTATCACCTCAATAAATTCATTGCGCTCCTTGTCTCGTGAAATTATTGACCCAGTTGCAGATATGCTCCAGGATGATCAGTTGATCGTTGTCCCGGATGATGCATTTTGCCTTGCTCCTTATTCTGCATTGCTTGAGTCGGTCAGGATCATCATTGTTCCTTCACTAACAGCATTAAAGCTAATCAGAGAGTCACCTAAGGACTTCCACAGTAATACTGGGGCGTTACTCGTAGGAGATCCTTCTGTGGATCAAATTCCCAGGAAGTTCAAGTTAACACAGTTGCCTGGCGCTAGAAGGGAGGTCGAGATGATCGCAAAACTACTAAACACGACACCTCTTACTGGAAGAAATGCAACAAAAAGTAAAGTACTGAGAAGAATTTCCTCAGTCGCTTTGGTGCACATTGCAGCACATGGAAGTCAGGAAACTGGAGAAATTGCCTTAGCTCCCAACGTCGAACGGGCATCACAAATCCCTACAAAAGAAGATTTCATTTTAACAATGGCGGATGTGCAAGCCGTGCGTCTTAAAGCAAGACTAGTTGTACTTAGCTGCTGTCACAGTGGTCGCGGAGAGGTGAAGTCTGAGGGTGTAGTCGGCATCGCTCGTGCTTTCCTGTGTGCTGGTGCCCGGTCGGTTCTGGTATCACTCTGGGCGATTGATGACGAAGCAACCTTGCTGTTCATGGAAAGTTTCTACAAACAACTAGCATATGGAAAAAGAGCCAGTTTGGCTCTTTACCAGGCCATGAAATCTCTTCGCGAGACGCAGCAGTTCAGCGCCGTGAGGTACTGGGCTCCATTTGTGCTGATTGGCGATGACGTCACGCTTGAATTTGAATGTGGAGAAACAAAATGGTAAGTGAAGATTTCATTGAACTTTGAACAGAAGAACATTTTGTTTTGCTCACTACCTGATTATAAAAGATGCCTATGATCTGTTGAAAGGTTAATCTATTACTAACCCTTTTGTTCAAGTAACCAAAAGTGTCGTCAATTTCAAGGAAGGTTTGACCGACATGACCGCGCGTGGATATGAGTTTTATCTTCGAGTGTTCTACTCGATATCTCACGAGTGAGCGCAGCTCACTCGTGAGATGTCGAGTTGAACACCAGAAGATAAAATTCATATCCACAAGCGGGCATGTAATATTCTGTTTATTACATAAACATACTATTGACGACGTTTTGGACGATTATCCGAAGATTTCCGACCACTTTCCGAAGATTTCCGAAGATTTTCCAAAATTGTTCCGAAGGTAAGGGGAACGTTTCCGAGATTTCCGAAGATTTCCGAGGAGGCACCGATGATGTTTTGATCATACAAAAAACTTTAAACTCTAGAAAGGGCCAACGGACAAATCAAAAGTACCGGAACCTGGTAGGTTCTGATCAGCAAATTTAAAGGCTTGAAGAAACTGAACACAGAAAGACTGACCGTACGGTTGGGATTAACTGTTTTGTACTTTGTAAAGTACAAAACAGTTAACCCCAACCGTACGGTCAGCCTTTCTGTGTTCAGTTTGATCATACAGCAACATATCTAAGTACTTTATCAGGGATTATGTAACCATAGCAATGGTGATCATTTTAGTAACTATAACAACACCAATATCCTCACATGTGAAAGATAAAAATAGTATGTTCACTGCGTGCGATGAAGATATGATTTTTTAGTCAAAGGAGAAATCCTGGTATTTCACAGGTGTTTATGTAATAAATGCCATTGTTCGGCTTGGTTCAGGCAAGACCACGGTTTCGATCCTCCATGTGGATCCTATCAGTTGCCGGTATATCTAAAATACTCTGTACGTCTGAAGTTGCTAGCGCAACTGGTAAACATATGAGAATGTAAGACATTCTGCTGCGTTGGAATTGAACAAACTTCTCGTGGTGTGTACCCTCGTGACGGATCAAAATGCCTGGTTTCTATTGGCTATAACAGCTAGCTAATGGCGTAATGTACTTTTCGAACCTAAGTGTTTGAAGCTCGACCCCGTTATTTTGTGTTTCTTTGACGGCGTTTTTCCTAGATTTTTAGCCACTCGATGGCTAATCTGCAATGTGGTAGCATGGTCAAACGGCTAAACTCTACCTAAAATTCCTCCTTATAACACAACATGAAGTGCCCTTCAAAAACACGATTGAAGCAGCAAGACGGCGAATGTACAAATGTCACGAATCGTTTAAGTCGTGTTGGCCTGTCAACCCCGTTTTTTAGATATGATTGATTTTTATCAACAGGCCCCATTCTACAACGCGTGTGGCATACCCTTAGCACTCAACTACTATCAATGAGAATAAAACAAAAAAATACCCACTCAACATATAACATCGACTCTATTGTAAGGGGGTTTTGCAAAAAAAGCATGTGTATTTATATCAAAATAGCTCCACACTGCAGATTAGCCATCGAGTGTATAGAAATCTAGATAAAACGCCGTCAAAGAAACACAAATTGAAAAAACGAGATCGACCTTCAAACAAATCGAAAAGTACATTACACCATTGGCTGACTGTTATAGCCAATAAAAACCAGCGAGGGTACAGACCATGAGAAGTTTGTTCAAAGCAGCAGAATGTCTTACATTCGCATTTGTGTGCGAGTTGCGCTGGCAACTTCAGAAGTAGAGAGTATTTTAGATATACCGGTAACTGATAAGATCCACATGGAGGATCGAAGCCATGGTCTTGCCTGAACCAAGCCGAACAATGGCATATACACCATGCCAAACAGTCTACAGACCTGCACGTGAAGAGCTGCATTTAAATAAAGCAAAGCTTCTTTGAAGGTCAAAGTTTCCCTATCTTGACCAGTAGGAATCGTGTTTGGCCTGTCAACCATTTCTATCATTTGGTTTGGACTTCAAGGGCAAGATTGTGGTTTCGTTTGCATTATAGCCACAAATTTTCACACAAGGCTTAAACCAGTTTCCTCACATCCCAGCGCTTATACCTTGATGGATCAGTACTAGCACATTTGAAAAGCTGATACCATGGGAATGGTAACAGACAATTTCTCAATTATTGGTACACAAGTTAAGTTATGTCCTTTTTGGCATAATTGATTATCATAGGGGCGAAATCAGAACTGTTAGAAACAGCCCTAATTCTGGTTTTAAAGTGCCCCTGTGACAAAAAATAAATTATTTTTTTTCTTTGGATTTCAAAACTATGTTAACTAAACACTAAGTGACCCAAGTTTTAATCCTTGATTTAAAAAAGGCACCTGTTTATTTTAACTGGAATTTTTCTATTTAATAATCCGCCATTACTAAATTTAAGTTCTTGAGAGAGCTGGATCGAGGAGAAAATGACGTCAAAGGCTCACTAGTTTAAGAATGCAATGCGTGTGTACGCTGCAGAATTAATATGCAGCACGGGAGTTTTGGGCTTTCACACTTTTAAACTCGCACTTTGCATACATAATAAGCTGCGTTCACACGTTGAAATTTTTAAGCTGGTGAGCCTTTGACATCACTTTTCCCGGATTCAACCCTCTGAGGTCAAAGCGGTCAGGTTTGGACGTGAGTAATGGCGGATCGTGAAATCCAAAACTTACACTCAAAGTAAACAGCCTTTGGATAAAAATGAAAGGTCAGAATTTTGCCAGTCAAGTGTTAAGCAGACACACTTTCAGAATTTCAAGAAAAAAAGGAAGTAATTTTTTTGATCACAGGGGCACTTTAAGTGATTTCATGTAATAACCAAATTAATACGCGCGCTCTGATTGGTC
>JAHPZR010046183.1:17500-20649 GCA_019787425.1 Platygyra sinensis
GGTACACACCACGAGAAGTTTGTTCAATTCCAACGCAGCAGAATGTCTTACATTCTCATATGTTTACCAGTTGCGCTAGCAACTTCAGACGTACAGAGTATTTTAGATATACCGGCAACTGATAGGATCCACATGGAGGATCGAAACCGTGGTCTTGCCTGAACCAAGCCGAACAATGGCATTTATTACATAAACACCTGTGAAATACCAGGATTTCTCCTTTGACTAAAAAATCATATCTTCATCGCACGCAGTGAACATACTATTTTTATCTTTCACATGTGAGGATATTGGTGTTGTTATAGTTACTAAAATGATCACCATTGCTATGGTTACATAATCCCTGATAAAGTACTTAGATATGTTGCTGTATGATCAAACTGAACACAGAAAGGCTGACCGTACGGTTGGGGTTAACTGTTTTGTACTTTACAAAGTACAAAACAGTTAATCCCAACCGTACGGTCAGTCTTTCTGTGTTCAGTTTCTTCAAGCCTTTAAATTTGCTGATCAGAACCTACCAGGTTCCGGTACTTTTGATTTGTCCGTTGGCCCTTTCTAGAGTTTAAAGTTTTTTGTATGATCAAAACATCATCGGTGCCTCCTCGGAAATCTTCGGAAATCTCGGAAACGTTCCCCTTACCTTCGGAACAATTTTGGAAAATCTTCGGAAATCTTCGGAAAGTGGTCGGAAATCTTCGGATAATCGTCCAAAACGTCGTCAATAGTATGTTTATGTAATAAACAGAATATTACATGCCCGCTTGTGGATATGAATTTTATCTTCTGGTGTTCAACTCGACATCTCACGAGTGAGCTGCGCTCACTCGTGAGATATCGAGTAGAACACTCGAAGATAAAACTCATATCCACGCGCGGTCATGTCGGTCAAACCTTCCTTGAAATTGACGACACTTTTGGTTACTTGAACAAAAGGGTTAGTAATAGATTAACCTTTCAACAGATCATAGGCATCTTTTATAATCAGGTAGTGAGCAAAACAAAATGTTCTTCTGTTCAAAGTTCAATGAAATCTTCACTTACCATTTTGTTTCTCCACATTCAAATTCAAGCGTGACGTCATCGCCAATCAGCACAAATGGAGCCCAGTACCTCACGGCGCTGAACTGCTGCGTCTCGCGAAGAGATTTCATGGCCTGGTAAAGAGCCAAACTGGCTCTTTTTCCATATGCTAGTTGTTTGTAGAAACTTTCCATGAACAGCAAGGTTGCTTCGTCATCAATCGCCCAGAGTGATACCAGAACCGACCGGGCACCAGCACACAGGAAAGCACGAGCGATGCCGACTACACCCTCAGACTTCACCTCTCCGCGACCACTGTGACAGCAGCTAAGTACAACTAGTCTTGCTTTAAGACGCACGGCTTGCACATCCGCCATTGTTAAAATGAAATCTTCTTTTGTAGGGATTTGTGATGCCCGTTCGACGTTGGGAGCTAAGGCAATTTCTCCAGTTTCCTGACTTCCATGTGCTGCAATGTGCACCAAAGCGACTGAGGAAATTCTTCTCAGTACTTTACTTTTTGTTGCATTTCTTCCAGTAAGAGGTGTCGTGTTTAGTAGTTTTGCGATCATCTCGACCTCCCTTCTAGCGCCAGGCAACTGTGTTAACTTGAACTTCCTGGGAATTTGATCCACAGAAGGATCTCCTACGAGTAACGCCCCAGTATTACTGTGGAAGTCCTTAGGTGACTCTCTGATTAGCTTTAATGCTGTTAGTGAAGGAACAATGATGATCCTGACCGACTCAAGCAATGCAGAATAAGGAGCAAGGCAAAATGCATCATCCGGGACAACGATCAACTGATCATCCTGGAGCATATCTGCAACTGGGTCAATAATTTCACGAGACAAGGAGCGCAATGAATTTATTGAGGTGATAGTGGACTGCGTTTGATTGGCATCGACGTCCGCTCTCTTGGATGTTGACTCATCATGCAGCTCATCCAACGAACGATTCTCGCATCTTACATCAACACCTGCACCAATCTCCTTCAAAAACGTGTCCATTAACTGGGATGGACTTCCATCTTCGATTACCGTTTGCTTGAATCGGAGCTTGGTGCCTTTTCTCATTAACCAATAATTGATCGTGTTCTGATCCAGTGCTATGAAAACTGTTTGTGTTGACGACTCATGCAATACAGATGAGATGTTTTCTTTGGGACTGACAGATATAGGTGATTGTGGCTCAATGCCATATTGCATCTTCAATACATCCGCCAGTGCCTGGGCTCGTCCTTGCTCAGCAGCACACAAAGCCTTGTCAGTCTCTCCATTCTTGAGAAGAGTTCTCCACAGAGCAGTGTAGGCATCTCGATAGCGATGACGAAAATGGATCTTCCAGTCATCCTCTGACTCCAGAAGTGCTCTGCTGTCGTTAAAGAGCTTTATGCTTGATTGATAATATGCCTTAGCCTCATTGAAAGAACCCTTCCTTTCGAAATCACGGCCTAGTGAATAGGATGCAATTCCCTCTCCTGCTTTGTCGCTAAGGTCTTTGGCAATAGTCAGGTGTAGACTGTGGAACTCTATGGCTTTTTCAAGATTACCTAGATTATGGTAAGCATTGCCCAGGTTACCGTAGGTACCTCCCTCCCCAGCTCTGTCTCCCAACTCTTTGGCAATACTTACATGTTTCATGAGATCCTCTTTAGCTTGTTTGAAATTACCTAGACCCACATAAGCATTTCCTAAGTTTCCATACGCCTTTCCCTCCCCAGCCTTGTCACCCAGCTCTTTTGTGAGACTGAGGGTTTGTTTGTAGTGCTTTATAGCTTGTTTAAACTCGCCTAGGTGGTAATAAACATTTCCGAGATTTGATTGAGCATTTTTTTTTCCAATCTTGTCTCCCATTTCTTCGGCAATACGAAGATGTTTCGTGGCATAACTCCTTCGCTTGTCCAGAATCACCTAGACTATTGATAACAAATGCTAAGATTACCATAAGCACTTCCCTCCCTAGCTCTATTCCCCAATTCCTTCGCGATACTAAGACACTGACCATGGCACTCTATGGCTCGCTTATAATAACCCAGCCTTTCATAAGCATTGCCCAGATTTCCAAAAGCGATTCCTTCCCTAGCCCTGTCTCCTACTTCCTTGGCAATACTTAATTGCTGATTGTGA
>JAHPZR010046184.1:0-20469 GCA_019787425.1 Platygyra sinensis
AAGGAATCGCATTTGGAAATCTGGGAAATGCTTATGAAAGGCTGGGTTATTACAAGCGAGCCATAGAGTGCCATGGTCAGTGTCTTAGTATCGAGAAAGAATTGGGGAATAGAGCCGGGGAGGGAAGTACCTATGGTAATCTAAGCATTTGTTATCATAGTCTAGGTGATTCTAAACACGCCATGGAGTATGCCACGAAACATCTTCGTATCGCAGAAGAAATGGGAGACAAGATTGGGAAAAAAAATGCTCAATCAAATCTCGGAAATGTTTATTACCAACTAGGCGAATTTAAGCAAGCTATAAAACACTACAAACAAACCCTGAGTCTCACAAAAGAACTGGGTGACAAGGCTGGGGAGGGAACGGCATATGGAAGCATAGGAAATGCTTATGAAGGTCTACGCAATTTCAAACAAGCTATAGAGTATCTCATGAAACATGTTAGTATTGCCAAAGAATTGGGAGACAGAGCTGGGGAGGGACGTACTTACTGTAACCTGGGCAATGCTTACCATAATCTAGGTAATTTTGAAAAAGCAATAGAGTACCACAGTCTAGACCTGGCTATTGCCAAAGAAGTTGGCGACAAAGCTGGAGAGGGAATTGCATGCTATTCACTAGGCCTTGATTTCGAAAAGAGAGATTCTTTTAGTGAGGCTAAGGCATATTATCAATCGAGCATAAGGCTCTTTAACGAAAGAAGAGCTCTTCTGGAGTCAGAAGATGACTGGAAGATCCATTTTCGTCATCGCTATCGAGATGCGTACACTGCTCTGTGGAGAACTCTTCTCAAGAATGGAGAGACTGACGAGGCTTTGTGTGCTGCTGAGCAAGGACGAGCCCAGGCACTGGCGGATGTATTGAAGATGCAATATGGCATTGACCCACTATCACCTATATCTGTCAGTCCCAAAGAAAACATCTCATCTGTATTGCATGACTCGTCAACACAAACAGTTTTCATAGCACTGGATCAGAACACGATCAATTATTGGTTAATGAAAAAAGGCACAAAGCTCCGATTCAAGCAAACGGTAATCGAAGATGAAAGTCCATCCCAGTTAATGGACACGTTTTTGAAAGAGATTGATGCAGGTGTTGATGTAAGATGCGAGAATCGTTCGTTGGATGAGCTGCGTGATGAGTCAACATCCAAGAGAGCGGCCGTGGTTGCCGATCAAACGCAGTCCGCTGCCACCTCAGTAAATTCATTGCGCTCCTTGTCGCGTGAAATTATTGGCCCAGTTGCAGATATGCTCCAGGATGATCAGTTAATCGTTGTCTCGGATGATGAATTTTGCCTTGCTCCTTATTCTGCATTGCTTGAGTCGGTCAGGATCATCATGTTCCTTCACTAACAGCATTAAAAGCTAATCAGAGAGTCACCTAAGGACTTCCACAGTATAATGGGGCGTTACTCGTAGGAGATCCTTCTGTGGATCAAATTCCAGGAAGTTCAAGTTACACAGTTGCCTGGCGCTAGAAGGGAGGTCGAGATGATCGCAAAACTACTAAACACGACACCTCTTACTGGAAGAAATGCAACAAAAAGTAAAGTACTGAGAAGAATTTCCTCAGTCGCTTTGGTGCACATTGCAGCACATGGAAGTCAGGAAAACTGGAGAAATTGCCTTAGCTCCCAACGTCGAACGGGCATCACAAATCCCTACAAAAGAAGATTTCATTTTAACAATGGCGGATGTGCAAGCCGTGCGTCTTAAAGCAAGACTAGTTGTACTTAGCTGCTGTCACAGTGGTCGCCGGAGAGGTGAAGTCTGAGGGTGTAGTCGGCATCGCTCGTGCTTTCCTGTGTGCTGGTGCCCGGTCGGTTCTGGTATCACTCTGGGCGATTGATGACGAAGCAACCTTGCTGTTCATGGAAAGTTTCTACAAACAACTAGCATATGGAAAAAGAGCCAGTTTGGCTCTTTACCAGGCCATGAAATCTCTTCGCGAGACGCAGCAGTTCAGCGCCGTGAGGTACTGGGCTCCATTTGTGCTGATTGGCGATGACGTCACGCTTGAATTTGAATGTGGAGAAACAAAATGGTAAGTGAAGATTTCATTGAACTTTGAAACAGAAGAACATTTTGTTTTGCTCACTACCTGATTATAAAAGATGCCTATGATCTGTTGAAAGGTTAATCTATTACTAACCCTTTTGTTCAAGTAACCAAAAGTGTCGTCAATTTCAAGGAAGGTTTGACCGACATGACCGCGCGTGGATATGAGTTTTATCTTCGAGTGTTCTACTCGATATCTCACGAGTGAGCGCAGCCACTCGTGAGATGTCGAGTTGAACACCGAGAAGATATAAATTCATATCCACAAGCGGGCATGTAACTATTCTGTTTATTACATAAACATACTATTGACGACGTTTTTGACGATTATCCGAAGATTTCCGACCACTTCCGAAGATTTCCGAAGATTTTCGCAAAATTGTTCCGAAGGTAGGGAACGTTTCCGAGGATTTCCGAAGATTTCCGAGGAGGCACCGATGATGTGTTTTGGATCATATCAAAAAACTTTTAACTGCTGAGAAAAGGGCCAACGGACAAATCAAAAGTACCGGAAACGCTGGTAGGTTCTGATCAGCAATTTTAAAGTGCTTGAAGAAACTGAACACACGAGAAAGACCTGACCGTCACGGTGGGGATTAAACTGTTTTGTACTTTTGTAAAGTTACAAAACAGTTAACCCCAACCGTACGGTCAGCCTTTCTGTGTGTTCAGTTTGATCATACAGCAACATATCTAAGTAACTTTATCAGGGATTATGGAACCATAGGCAATGGTGATCATTTTAGTCACTATAACAAGCACCGAATATCCTCACTCATCATGTGAAAGATAACAATAGTATGCTCTCACTGCGTGCGATGAAGATATGATTTTTTTAGTCAAAGGAGAAATCCTTGGTATTTCACAGGTGTTTATGTAATAAATGCCATTGTTCGGCTTGGTTCAGGCAAGACAACACGTTTGTCGATTCCTCCATGTGGATCCTATCAGTTGCCGGTATATCTAAAATACTCTGTACGTCATGAAGTTGCTATTTCAGCGCAAACTGGTAAACAATATGAGAATCGGAAGACATCTTGCGGCTGCGTTGGAATTGAACAAACTTCTCGTGTGTGTAACCCGCGTGACGGATCAAAATGCCTGGTTTCTATTGGCTATATCAGCTAGCCAATGGCGTAATGTACTTTTCGAACCTGAGTTGTTTGAAGCGCGACCTCGTTATTTTGTGTTTCTTTGACTGCGCTTTTCCTAGATTTTTAGGCCAACTCATGGTTAATCTGCAGTGGTAAGACGGTGGAACGGCTAAACTGTACCTAAAATTCCTCCTTATAACAAACATGAAGTGCCCTTGCAAAAACACGAGTGAAGCAACAAGACGACGAATGAACACGATTGTCACGAATCGTTATAAGTCGTGTTGGCCTGTCACCCCGTTTTTTAGAGATGACCGAATCTTTTGCATCACAGGCCCCATTTTTTTTCTACAACGCGTCAGTGGCATACCCTGAGCACTCAACTGACTGATCAATGACGAATCAAACGAAAAAAATACCCACTTCAACAGTATAACATCGACTCTATTGTAACGGGGGGTTTGCAAAAAAAAAGCATGTGTATTTATATCAAAATAGCTCCACACTGCAGATTAGCCATCGAGTGTAATAGAAATCTAGATCAAAACGCCGTCAAAGGAAACACAAATTTAAGAAGAAAAACGAGATCGACCTTCAAACAAAATCGAAAAGGACATTCGACCATATGAGCTGACTGTTATGTAGCCAATTAAAAACCAGCGAGCTGGTACAGACCATGAGGGAAGTTTGTTCAAAGGCAGTCAGATATGTCTTACCATTCGCAGTTGTCCGTGCGAGTTGCGCCTGGCAACTTCAGACGTAGAGAGTATTTTAGATATACTCGGGTAACTGATAAGAATCCACATGGAGGATCGAAGCCATGGTCTTGCCTGAACCAAGAACCTTTCCCCGAACAATGGCATATACACCCTGCCAAACAGTCTACAGACCGGCACGTGAACGAGCTGGCATTTAAATAAAGCAAAGTCTTCTTTGACAGGTTCAAAGTTTCCCTATCTTGAACACAGTAGGAATCGTGTTATGGCCTGTCAACCTTTCTATCATGTGGTTTGGGACTTTCGAGGGCAAGATGTGCTTGGTTTCGTTTGCCTTATAGCCACAAATTTTCACCACAGGCTTAAACCAGTTTCCTCACAGCCCAGCGCTTATACCTTGATGGGGATCAGTACTTAGCCCATTTGAAAAAGCTGATACCTATGGGGAATGGCTACAGACAATTTCTCATTATTGGTACATCAAGTTAAGTTAGGTCCTCTTTGGCTTAATTTGATTATCATAGGGGCGAAATTCGAGACTGTTAGAAACAGCCCTAATTCGGGTTTTTAAAGTGCCCCTGTGACCAAAAATAAATTATTTTTTTTCTTTGGATTTCCAAAACTATGTTAACTAAACACTAAGTGACCCAAGTTTTAATCCTTGATTTAAAAAAGGCACCTGTTTATTTTAACTGGAATTTCCTATTTAATGATCCGCCATTACTAAATTTAAGTTCTTGAGAGAGCTGGATCGAGGAGAAAATGACGTCAAAGGCTCACTAGTTTAAGAATGCAATGCGTGTGTACGCTGCAGAATTAATATGCAGCACGGGAGTTTTGGGCTTTCACACTTTTAAACTCGCACTTTGCATACATAATAAGCTGCGTTCACACGCTGAAATTTTAAGCTGGTGAGCCTTTGACATCACTTTTCCCCGGATCCAACCCTCTGAGGTCAAATCGGTCAGGTTTGAACGTGAGTAATGGCGGATCGTGAAATCCAAAACTTACACTCAAAGTAAACAGCCTTTGGATAAAAATGAAAGGTCAGAATTTGCCAGTCAAGTGTTAAGCAGACACACTTTCAGAATCTTCAAGAAAAAAGGAAGTGATTTTTTTGATCACAGGGGCACTTAAGTGATTTCATGTAACTAACCAAATTAATACGCGCGCTCTGATTGGTCCATCAGCTATGGTTTATTGTGCCGGTGAACTCATGGAAAAATCTGCGCGTCTTGCTCAATTATTTATATAAAACCAATACACCGCCAGTTTTTATATGCCTTATCGGCTGGTAAAGCACTTGGGATGTAGAATTTCCTTTGCTATAAAATAAAATGGTCCATGAATAAACTGCTGTTACTTTACCGCAGTTTTCTTTTCACTACATGTTCCTTTTTTTACAACTTGATTAATCAATTGCTTTTGTAAAGGGAACCTCCACTCCTACCAAACAATCACTTTAAACCGCAGGTATAGCATTTGTAATAACGTTAGTTTTAATTTTTTTTTCCAGAAGAGTGTCCATTGTGGAGAAAAACGAATTTCAAAAACGCGTATTTTTGTTTTCAAATTTCCTGGGCGCCGCCATCTTGAATAATTATGACGTGTCTTGGTTGCTCTATTGTTCTGACACAAAGAGCTTTTGTCTAATAACAAAAGGGCAACCATTTCACACGTCACAATTATTCACAATGGCGGCGCCCGGGAACTTTGAAAACAAAAATAAACGATTCTATAATTTATGTATATAAGGTAACGCGCTTTGCTAGTTGAAACTTCAAACAAATTTGATTCTTCAAATTATTTCGTGTGATTTGAAGTAAACTTTTTGTCAGAGTGGAGGCTCCCTTTAAAACGTATCAAGTAATAAAGCCAGGGAGGGTAGTGGAAAAACTGTCCCTATAACCGTGCTAAGAAACGCCTAGAAAAACATCTTATCACTTAATTAAAAACTCTCGCTAAAAAGTAAATCAACTCTACTTGAGTTTTAAACTGCTCTTTTTAATTACAAGCACATGGGACATTCTATCTGATAACATGGCCATGACTTCTGATCATCGGCATTATCATCATAATTAAATTAACTAAATATGATTCTGGAAATCTAAGCAAACATGAAGCGTATAACTTTTAAAATGTACTGCATGTAACATCATTACACCGGATGCTATTAGTCTTTAAAGACTAAAACTAGATGTAGCTATTAAAATAGTTACATGTAAACTCAAAAACAACTCGAAATTGTCAACATGTCAGCTCCCTGAGTGAGTACTTCTTTCTTGTCTCGGCGTCGCCACCTCTACCAAAGAAATGCAAAAATAATCAGGGATATTATGACACCGCAGTTCACTTTTATGGACTACATTATAAACGGCTTCTTTAAGTAATGTTTAAAAAACGAGCAGAAGTGTTTTATCGGGTTTAAAACCACGAGGCGCAGCCGAGTGGTTTTAGACCCGATAAACACGTGCTGCGAGTCTTTTGAACGGCTTCAAAAACATTCCACAAAAAGCGTGTGTCTTGGGAGTCCGAACAAAGGTTCAAATTGTGAGGGGAAGATATTTGCATAGAAGAAAAACAAGCTATGCCTTATCAGTATTCTTTATATAAAGAATACTAACGAGGACTGTTTTATCGGATATAAAGCTCATGCACGTGACGCTTTATCGGAGTTTTGATAGGCTGTTAGGCTCATGAATTATTAATGAGTTTTTGAAAGACTCTTTAAACACTTTTCTTGAGTTACAGTTAAGCATCTCCTGGACGAAGAATGAAAAGTAGAGAGAAAAAGGACAAGTGGGGAGAAGTTTTGTGAATTTTAAAAACAGGCCAGCAAACCAGGAAATTAGACCCTACTTAAAATATTTGACTAGCACTTGATACCAGGGGATTTGAGCACGACTACGAGATCAGGGACGAGTACAACTTTCAAACTTCAAACAGTCACCTCCATAGAACCCTCACTCTTCACTATTACTTAATTAACAAATGATAACGAGATTTTAGAAACAGGATTGATGTATGAAATGATCATGTAAAGCATGAAAACTAGAGCTAAAAGTCGAACTCAATCTCGTACTCGTGGGCAAATCAAAGGGTCCCTACTATATTGAAGATATCAAACAAATGCCCAATCGTGACATAAAATTATCAGGACCCCTGATGATACTGTTACTGCAACAACAGTTTACCTGTTAGAAATACACCTAATTTTAAAAGGTCAGAGCCCGAGCTTGATAACTTCTATTTTTTATCGTTGAAGAAGGACGACTATTGGGTATTGAGATCCAAAATGTTCCAAACTGTTGCCTGAAAATACGTGAGAACAAATCCTGAACCGCCTCAGTTACATTTTGGAAAATTTAAGGTGGCTCTAGATTTCCTATGACAGCTTTTTAACCTTTATTAAAAATCTGTATCTTAACAACTGGCATGCTGATGATTGTCCGATTTCATAAAATGGGAGTCGCCGGGCTTATTTTTGAGTTATTTAAGCAATAGACCAGGAGTTTCTGTGATTTATTTACGGGTTAGAGACTGTTATGAGTGTTTTGTTTTCAACTACACGCACTTGCTTACTGTATAATGAATGAGAAATTTTCAATACTGCACGAAGCGAAGCTGAATGTAGTATTGAAAATTTCGAGTTCATTGTACAGTAAGCAAGTGCGTGTATTTGAAAAGAAAACACGAACTAACAGTCTCTAACCCTTTTAATATTCAATTTGAGTTCAATGCTAGCGATAGACTTACAACGGCCCAACCTGAACACTGCACATTTTTTGTGCGTTATTGTTATAACGCACTCTGTCACTTTGATGTCGCTAGGTAACGGGAACTCACGTGATCAATTTTAACCAATGACCCGTGCGGAATTTAGACAGTGAACGAAGATTGAATATTAAAGGCTGATAAACCACGCGGGATGCTGGTAGAACACGAGAAGAATTTGTATATCACGAGCCGCAGGCGAGTTATTTACGAATTCTACATCCCAAGTGCTTTACCAGCCTATAAGGCATATAAACTTGCGGTGTATTGGTTTTATATAAATAATTGAGAAGACGCGAGATTTTTCCATGAGTTCACCGGCACAATAAACCATAGCTGATTGACCAATCAGAGCGCGCGTATTAATTTGGTTATTACATGAAATCACTTAAAGTGCCCCTGTGATCAAAAAAATTACTTCCTTTTTTTCTTGAAATTCTGAAAGTGTGTCTGCTTAACACTTGACTGGCAAAATTCTGACCTTTCATTTTTATCCAAAGGCTGTTTACTTTGAGTGTAAGTTTTGGATTTCACGATCCGCCATTACTCACGTCCAAACCTGACCGCTTTGACCTCAGAGGGTTGAATCCGGGAAAAGTGATGTCAAAGGCTCACCAGCTTAAAAATTTCAACGTGTGAACGCAGCTTATTATGTATGCAAAGTGCGAGTTTAAAGTGTGAAAGCCCAAAACTCCCGTGCTGCATATTAATTCTGCAGCGTACACACGCATTGCATTCTTAAACTAGTGAGCCTTTGACGTCATTTTCTCCTCGATCCAGCTCTCTCAAGAACTTAAATTTAGTAATGGCGGATTATTAAATAGAAAAATTCCAGTTAAAATAAACAGGTGCCTTTTTTAAATCAAGGATTAAAACTTGGGTCACTTAGTGTTTAGTTAACATAGTTTTGAAATCCAAAGAAAAAAAATAATTTATTTTTTGTCACAGGGGCACTTTAAAACCAGAATTAGGGCTGTTTCTAACAGTTCTGATTTCGCCCCTATGATAATCAATTATGCCAAAAAGGACATAACTTAACTTGTGTACCAATAATTGAGAAATTGTCTGTTACCATTCCCATGGTATCAGCTTTTCAAATGTGCTAGTACTGATCCATCAAGGTATAAGCGCTGGGATGTGAGGAAACTGGTTTAAGCCTTGTGTGAAAATTTGTGGCTATAATGCAAACGAAACCACAATCTTGCCCTTGAAGTCCAAACCAAATGATAGAAATGGTTGACAGGCCAAACACGATTCCTACTGGTCAAGATAGGGAAACTTTGACCTTCAAAGAAGCTTTGCTTTATTTAAATGCAGCTCTTCACGTGCAGGTCTGTAGACTGTTTGGCATGGTGTATATGCCATTGTTCGGCTTGGTTCAGGCAAGACCATGGCTTCGATCCTCCATGTGGATCTTATCAGTTACCGGTATATCTAAAATACTCTCTACTTCTGAAGTTGCCAGCGCAACTCGCACACAAATGCGAATGTAAGACATTCTGCTGCTTTGAACAAACTTCTCATGGTCTGTACCCTCGCTGGTTTTTATTGGCTATAACAGTCAGCCAATGGTGTAATGTACTTTTCGATTTGTTTGAAGGTCGATCTCGTTTTTTCAATTTGTGTTTCTTTGACGGCGTTTTATCTAGATTTCTATACACTCGATGGCTAATCTGCAGTGTGGAGCTATTTTGATATAAATACACATGCTTTTTTTGCAAAACCCCTTACAATAGAGTCGATGTTATATGTTGAGTGGGTATTTTTTTGTTTTATTCTCATTGATAGTAGTTGAGTGCTAAGGGTATGCCACACGCGTTGTAGAATGGGGCCTGTTGATAAAAATCAATCATATCTAAAAAACGGGGTTGACAGGCCAACACGACTTAAACGATTCGTGACATTTGTACATTCGCCGTCTTGCTGCTTCAATCGTGTTTTTGAAGGGCACTTCATGTTGTGTTATAAGGAGGAATTTTAGGTAGAGTTTAGCCGTTTGACCATGCTACCACATTGCAGATTAGCCATCGAGTGGCTAAAAATCTAGGAAAAACGCCGTCAAAGAAACACAAAATAACGGGGTCGAGCTTCAAACACTTAGGTTCGAAAAGTACATTACGCCATTAGCTAGCTGTTATAGCCAATAGAAACCAGGCATTTTGATCCGTCACGAGGGTACACACCACGAGAAGTTTGTTCAATTCCAACGCAGCAGAATGTCTTACATTCTCATATGTTTACCAGTTGCGCTAGCAACTTCAGACGTACAGAGTATTTTAGATATACCGGCAACTGATAGGATCCACATGGAGGATCGAAACCGTGGTCTTGCCTGAACCAAGCCGAACAATGGCATTTATTACATAAACACCTGTGAAATACCAGGATTTCTCCTTTGACTAAAAATCATATCTTCATCGCACGCAGTGAACATACTATTTTTATCTTTCACATGTGAGGATATTGGTGTTGTTATAGTTACTAAAATGATCACCATTGCTATGGTTACATAATCCCTGATAAAGTACTTAGATATGTTGCTGTATGATCAAACTGAACACAGAAAGGCTGACCGTACGGTTGGGGTTAACTGTTTTGTACTTTACAAAGTACAAAACAGTTAATCCCAACCGTACGGTCAGTCTTTCTGTGTTCAGTTTCTTCAAGCCTTTAATTTGCTGATCAGAACCTACCAGGTTCCGGTACTTTTGATTTGTCCGTTGGCCCTTTCTAGAGTTTAAAGTTTTTTGTATGATCAAAACATCATCGGTGCCTCCTCGGAAATCTTCGGAAATCTCGGAAACGTTCCCCTTACCTTCGGAACAATTTTGGAAAATCTTCGGAAATCTTCGGAAAGTGGTCGGAAATCTTCGGATAATCGTCCAAAACGTCGTCAATAGTATGTTTATGTAATAAACAGAATATTACATGCCCGCTTGTGGATATGAATTTTATCTTCTGGTGTTCAACTCGACATCTCACGAGTGAGCTGCGCTCACTCGTGAGATATCGAGTAGAACACTCGAAGATAAAACTCATATCCACGCGCGGTCATGTCGGTCAAACCTTCCTTGAAATTGACGACACTTTTGGTTACTTGAACAAAAGGGTTAGTAATAGATTAACCTTTCAACAGATCATAGGCATCTTTTATAATCAGGTAGTGAGCAAAACAAAATGTTCTTCTGTTCAAAGTTCAATGAAATCTTCACTTACCATTTTGTTTCTCCACATTCAAATTCAAGCGTGACGTCATCGCCAATCAGCACAAATGGAGCCCAGTACCTCACGGCGCTGAACTGCTGCGTCTCGCGAAGAGATTTCATGGCCTGGTAAAGAGCCAAACTGGCTCTTTTTCCATATGCTAGTTGTTTGTAGAAACTTTCCATGAACAGCAAGGTTGCTTCGTCATCAATCGCCCAGAGTGATACCAGAACCGACCGGGCACCAGCACACAGGAAAGCACGAGCGATGCCGACTACACCCTCAGACTTCACCTCTCCGCGACCACTGTGACAGCAGCTAAGTACAACTAGTCTTGCTTTAAGACGCACGGCTTGCACATCCGCCATTGTTAAAATGAAATCTTCTTTTGTAGGGATTTGTGATGCCCGTTCGACGTTGGGAGCTAAGGCAATTTCTCCAGTTTCCTGACTTCCATGTGCTGCAATGTGCACCAAAGCGACTGAGGAAATTCTTCTCAGTACTTTACTTTTTGTTGCATTTCTTCCAGTAAGAGGTGTCGTGTTTAGTAGTTTTGCGATCATCTCGACCTCCCTTCTAGCGCCAGGCAACTGTGTTAACTTGAACTTCCTGGGAATTTGATCCACAGAAGGATCTCCTACGAGTAACGCCCCAGTATTACTGTGGAAGTCCTTAGGTGACTCTCTGATTAGCTTTAATGCTGTTAGTGAAGGAACAATGATGATCCTGACCGACTCAAGCAATGCAGAATAAGGAGCAAGGCAAAATGCATCATCCGGGACAACGATCAACTGATCATCCTGGAGCATATCTGCAACTGGGTCAATAATTTCACGAGACAAGGAGCGCAATGAATTTATTGAGGTGATAGTGGACTGCGTTTGATTGGCATCGACGTCCGCTCTCTTGGATGTTGACTCATCATGCAGCTCATCCAACGAACGATTCTCGCATCTTACATCAACACCTGCACCAATCTCCTTCAAAAACGTGTCCATTAACTGGGATGGACTTCCATCTTCGATTACCGTTTGCTTGAATCGGAGCTTGGTGCCTTTTCTCATTAACCAATAATTGATCGTGTTCTGATCCAGTGCTATGAAAACTGTTTGTGTTGACGACTCATGCAATACAGATGAGATGTTTTCTTTGGGACTGACAGATATAGGTGATTGTGGCTCAATGCCATATTGCATCTTCAATACATCCGCCAGTGCCTGGGCTCGTCCTTGCTCAGCAGCACACAAAGCCTTGTCAGTCTCTCCATTCTTGAGAAGAGTTCTCCACAGAGCAGTGTAGGCATCTCGATAGCGATGACGAAAATGGATCTTCCAGTCATCCTCTGACTCCAGAAGTGCTCTGCTGTCGTTAAAGAGCTTTATGCTTGATTGATAATATGCCTTAGCCTCATTGAAAGAACCCTTCCTTTCGAAATCACGGCCTAGTGAATAGGATGCAATTCCCTCTCCTGCTTTGTCGCTAAGGTCTTTGGCAATAGTCAGGTGTAGACTGTGGAACTCTATGGCTTTTTCAAGATTACCTAGATTATGGTAAGCATTGCCCAGGTTACCGTAGGTACCTCCCTCCCCAGCTCTGTCTCCCAACTCTTTGGCAATACTTACATGTTTCATGAGATCCTCTTTAGCTTGTTTGAAATTACCTAGACCCACATAAGCATTTCCTAAGTTTCCATACGCCTTTCCCTCCCCAGCCTTGTCACCCAGCTCTTTTGTGAGACTGAGGGTTTGTTTGTAGTGCTTTATAGCTTGTTTAAACTCGCCTAGTTGGTAATAAACATTTCCGAGATTTGATTGAGCATTTTTTTTTCCAATCTTGTCTCCCATTTCTTCGGCAATACGAAGATGTTTCGTGGCATACTCCTTCGCTTGTCCAGAATCACCTAGACTATGATAACAAATGCTAAGATTACCATAAGCACTTCCCTCCCTAGCTCTATTCCCCAATTCCTTCGCGATACTAAGACACTGACCATGGCACTCTATGGCTCGCTTATAATAACCCAGCCTTTCATAAGCATTGCCCAGATTTCCAAAAGCGATTCCTTCCCTAGCCCTGTCTCCTACTTCCTTGGCAATACTTAATTGCTGATTGTGATATTTCGCTGCTTGTTCAAAATCACCCAGACGGTAATAAGCAATGCCCAAATTCCCATAGGCAGTTCCCTCCCCTCCTCTGTCCCCGGCGTCTATGGAAATTCTAAGATCTTTTGAATGGCATTCTATTGCTTGTTGAAAACTACCGAGACTGTGATAAGCCATGCCGAGACCATTATAGGCCGTACTTTCTTTGGTCTTATCACCCATTGCTTTGGCAATACTAAGAGCTTTATCGTGGTACACGAAGGCCTGCTTAAAATCACCCAGCTTGTGGTAAGCATTACCCAGAATTCCACAGGCGTCTCCCTCCTGAGCCCTATCCCCCATTTGCTTGACAACACATAGATGTTTCTTGAGGTGCTCTATAGCTTGTTTGAAATCACCTTCTTTGTAAAAAGCAACACCTAAAGCTAGATCTTCGTAACTTTTTCCTCCCCAAGCCTTATCTCCCACCCGAGAATCTTCCCCAATCTCATTGGAAATTTTGATACTTTTGATGAAATACTCTCCGGCTTTTTCAAAATTACCCAGACTTCTATAACCATTTCCCAGGTTCCCATAAGCTCTTCTCTCTCCAACCCTGTCCCCCAGTTCTTTCGCAAAACTAAGGTGTTTCATATGGTACTCTATGGCTTGTTTAAAATTCCCCAGACCGTCATAGACGGCCCCCAGATTTCCGTAGGCATTTCCCTCTTCAGATTTGTCCCCCACTTCCTGGGCAATACTAAGAGCTAGTTTGTGATATTCTATGGCTTCATTAAAATTGTTTAGTCTGTTATGTGCATTTCCCAGATTTCCATAAGCTCTTCCCTCTGCAGCCCTGTCCTTCATTTCTTTGGCTATAGAAAGATCTTTGGTGTGGTTCTTTACGGCTTGTTCAAAATTACCCATTCGGTAAAAGGCGTGACCTAGACTTCCATAAATTCTTCCTTCCCAAGGCTTGTCTCCAATCTCTTTGACAACGCTTAAACCTTTGAGGGAGTACTCAAGAGATTTTTTGAAATCTTTACTCCTGAAAAAAGCGTCACTCAGATGGCAATAGACCTGTCCCTCACTAACCTTATCACCCATTTCCTTGGCAGTGCTAAGGATTTTTAAGAGGTTCGCTATCTCGTCTGGGGTTTTATCCACCATCTCAGCGGAACTTTAAAATGATGTCAAATGTACTTCGTTGCTCCAAGCTGAGTACTAGCCTAAAAGAAAAGAAAGTTTGAAAATCTCAGTCATGTAATCATATGTAGGTCTTTTCGCATTCTCTATAACACCGGTTTGTTTTCTTGAACTGTAAAATAGGTTTTATCATTAATAGACCCTTCTCCAAAATGGCGGCCGGAAATTCAAATAAGTAAAAATAAAAACATATACTAGTAACAGAAAGAACACCTTTACTTCAGTAACCCTGCGTAATGTCAGCATTACAGGTATAATATCAGCTGAGAAAATGTAAGTTGAAAATTGAAGAATTTACAGACGTTTGAATGGCTAAAAAATTGTCAAGTACTTGTGAAGAATTTAAATTTCGTGACTGGTATGACGCGGCGTTTCGTCTCGGCCAAGAGACTCATCAGATACTTTCCGAATTCCAGCAAACTCGTTGAGCATCGCGCTCAAAGTCCCGTTCAGAAATGTGTCCTACCTGTCCTCATATATCCGCCAGAAAATGCATACCCCCAGTCATACAAACGTCTTTACTAAAGTAAAGGTGTTCTTTCTAGTCCTGCTATGCGTTTTTAATTTTGACTTATTTGAATTTTCGTCCTCAATTTTGGAGAAGGGTCTGTTTTCAAGATCAATGTGTTACTTACCCTTCGCTGAATGATGACATTTATTTTTTCTCTATTGACATAAAGGTCAGAGTAATGGCACTGATGATCACTTACTTTCGCTGACCACGTCCTAAACTTGTACTTGACTTTTTAGGTAAACGCAGTAGAGATGATGCAGCCCCGCAGGGAAATAAATGGTGCCGGGGATGAGTGACTTGCTGAGGAGAACAACGAAGAAGAAGAATGTCATCTTATCTATTGGTATTAATGCAGGGTAACGGTTCTTTCTAAATGTTAGAGCCTTTAACAAAGGGAATTACAGAAACGGCAGAATTGTATCAGAAATGTGCCCTACCCGTGCTCATACGTCCGCCAGAAAATTATCCTTCACACATTTAATAAGAGACAGACTGCTGAAGGTGCTCCCTGGTTAAATAAATAAAGCTCATTAGATCATAAGACGCCTTGTATTCTATACAGTACTGCAATGGTTTTGTATTGATCGATAAGATGTTTTGCTCTTTTAAGTTTAAATTCTTTTACCTTGCTAGCAAAGATTTCTTTCTTGATTTCTCTTGCTCAAGTCACAACGACTACTTGGGCAATAAGGTCTCCTCAAGAATCGGTATCTTTAAACGCATAATGCCTTGCCTTACATTACCATCAGCTCAGACTGTGTATAAGTCAACTATTCAGCCCTTATTTGACTGCTGCGGAGTAGTCTGGGATACATGCAGCGAGACATCGTCTCTACGATTACAGAGACTGCAAAATCGTGCTGGAAGAGTTATCCTCTTGACTGACAATTGCAACCCGTCCGTCTCAGTACGAGTCAAGCTCAATTGGTCGACGTTACAGCAGAGAAGAAAGTACAACAAAGCCATAAATGCTTAAATAATCAACTAGAAGGACTTGATACGAACTACTTACGTCACTCAGAAATACACAGTTATAATACTAGAAGCAAAGATAAGTTTGTTTTACCTAAACCAAGAACTCAATACATGAAACGCACATTTAATTACACCAGTATCACTTTATGGTACACATTATCCAAAATTATTCAAAACTCTTATTCTGTATCAAGCTTCAAAAGACAAATCGGTGAAATATTATTGTAATCATTTAATCATCTTATTTTATTCTATAGCCTTGATGTATTCATAATTTGTGTTTATATTTATCTGTGTATATTGTACATTTATTTTAGTATTGTATTTATTTGTGTCAGGGAAACCTGGGAGAACAGATTGCTGAAGGTGCTCCCTGGTTAAATAAATAAAGCTAATTAGATCATAAGACGCCTTGCATGCTATACAGCACTGCAAATTATATCTGCAGATTATACCGCGCACATTGCGCATGCGTAGTACACCTTCAGCTAAAGAGCACGAGCACTTGAATGGTTTCGAGTGATAGGTCGCTTGGTGCATTTGTCTTTGTATTTTTAGAAGCACAAATAAAATCTACTTGCATTTCAGTCAATAGTTTTTCTTTTTCTTTTTTATAAAACAAAGTATAATAAAACGATAATTGAATTCGGTTTTTGTGATATGCGGAATATCAAGGTCTCAGCAAGTGTAATAAACGGCCTCGGCTGATTACACTTGCTTTGAGCTTGATTATTCCGGATATCACAAAAACCTCATCCAATTATTGTTTAAAATCTCACTTGACACGATGTCGCAACCATATTTTCGCGTACAAAGTACTCCATTCAAAACAGAATACAACGTTTTCGAATGATAAGGAGTTAGAGACTTCATCGTACAATTCTCAAGAGCTTATACTGAAGACTTCTGGACTGCTTCGTTGAAACATATATAAACGAGAAAGACCTTTGCTAGCAATGTTTCGACCTCACCAAAAGGAATTAAGTTCGACAAACACACGGCAGAAGCACGGCGTCTGAATCAAACTCATAAATTAAGTTCGGCTAGGGATTAAATTCGACGAGCTCTGCCGTGTTACACGACTCAGGCTCCGTCCACACTAATCCGTTTTCAAACGAAAACGAAGCTGTTTTGCTCCGTTTTCCATACTTATTGTTTTCGTATCGTTGTCGTCCGTCCACACTACAACGCCGTGTCCGTTTTGAAAACGCTTTTATACCCTCAGTGCGCATGCTCAAATGAACTCGACGAATGCACATTTCAATATATCGGCCCGCGAAATTGGCGCCATTTTTGATTCTTTGTTGTTGAGTGTTGTTGTGGTTTAGAATTCTGTGATATTTTCCCTCTAAACGTACGATGCCAAGAACATGTGGAAAGCAACCAAAACCTAAAACAGGGGCGGGCTAATTCGAGAGAGTCGTTTTATCTTCGTTTTTCCCGAAGCTGGCAAAATCAGAAGCCTTAAAATATCTTGTTTCCTTCTTGTGAAATCTAAGTGGCGCCTCAGATGGGTTAAATGCGCTTGCAAGAGCGTCAAAAGACTGGGAGACATTCCGATCAAGAGAGAAGCCACTTGGTAGCGTCTATCCGTCATATTGAATACTCACGGTCAAGTGGTCTGGCGCCCGGTCGTGACGTCACGTTTTCAGATACCATCGTTTTCTCCATCCACACTAGCAAACAGCGTTTTCAAAAAGCATCGTTTCAATTCGCTCCACTCTGGAGAGAGGGTCATGAAGGGGTAAAATGGGAGCTGGGATTTGCCTTTTTTAGAGGCTGGGAAATGGGATTTTGTGCACTGGGACTGGGTTTCATGAAACAAAAACAATAGAAAAATGGGAATTGGATTTCAATTTGAGCAACACAGGCTGGGATTGTGGGATTTGAGCTGGGATTTGAAAAACAATTGGCTGGGAAATGGGGTTAGGACCCCCCATTCATGACCCTCTGGAGAGCCTTTTCGAATGACTCCGTTTTCGGCGATCGTTTTCGGCGTTGTAGTGTTGACGATAGCCGTATCCAGAGCAAAACAGCTCCGTTTTCGTTTGAAAACGGATTAGTGCGGACGGGACCTCAGATAAATTATGTTCATGTGTTTTGGCGAGATTGCGTTCCCTTGAGGAGTTGAAAGCGAATTGTTATGAGGCTTCAGTAAACCCTGAATTTGATTCGACTCATGGCAAGACGTCTGAATCAGAGTTAATTTCCTGCCGTGCTACGTCGAACCAAATTGCAATTTTGTTCGGCACGGCAGAAGCAGGACGGTCTGAACTGGGCCTTAGAGCACTGTCAGATATATACTCATAAAAGGGTATCAACTGGTGGAATGTGAGCGGTCTTCCCTGCAACTAAGGCATTTTATGAGCTACTTTGGCTATCGGCATTCAGCTATCAACTTAACTCCTTATTTCAAATACATCATCAGGCGGGCTTTTTTGTTAAACTCGGAAAAGGGGTTTGGAAAACTCTAAACTTGGTTGGGTTGGCACTAAGACTATTGAAAATGAAACAGTATTAAAACAACGGAGCGTTACAAAGGTGGGAAATAGTAAGTAAAAATAAATCTATGTTCCGAGACATTACACAACAACATGGCAAAACGATGGTTCTGGAAACGCCTCTGGAGATATATAAATTCTAAGAAAACAAATGGTTGTTATGAAAACATCTGACTCAATATCTATATCTAATTTGCTGCCCTTTTGAATTTTAATTTCAACTTGTCTCACGCTCTATTGTCTGAATTTTATGGTCGAATGTCACTGCTTGATAGAAATTGTTCGATTCCCATTCTAGCTAGCAATGACTAAAACAAATGGACTTAGGTTCTGTAGGTTTTCCACCAGTTCTTTAACATCAGTCTCAAAATAATCCTTATCTTAACATTCGATCAAGTGTAGGCTGATTTTAATCAAGACCGCTCCAGTGATCGCTCTTCGGTGCTTTTGCTTGCTTTCGTTCCCACTTCCAAAGAAATGTCCGGTTAGAGTTTATGATAGTGTCGCTAGCAAGGACGACAAAGCTTTTATTTGACATAAAATGCAGAGTTAATATACCAAAATTGGCCGAAACGACTTCTTGTTAAATGCTTCCTGGAGTCATCAGACAAGCTCACAGAAACACCCTCCAGATAAGGTCTAGAAATTAAGCGACAAATAGTATTGCAGTGGAGACCCGATTAAAAAATCCTAAACGTGTTTTCCAAAGCCTTACTTTTACAGCCGAAGATTGTACTGTCACAAGTACAAAGAGAAAAGATGGATTTAATTAAGTGATGTTGGTGGACTTCAATGACAAATTCAGAGATGTCTGCAAAAAGTTAGAAGCAACAGACACAGCTCAGTTATCATGGTTCGAAATTATCGGATTTGCATCTAACCACAGTATGTACTATCAGGGAGCAACAGTGCGTTAACTGCACTTTAAGGCCTTCAGTGAATCACTTACCCTTTACTTCTTCTCCATGAGGCAAAGCAGTGGTCTCTAGAAGAAAGAATTCGAACCTAAGACAAACAGGGAAATTGTTTCTTAGAGAAGCGTAATTCAGTGCGCCCCGGCACAATGCGGCAGAAGTCATGCATCGTGGATGATCATAGCGGAAATTTAATATTTATTGTTAATTAATATTTATTATGAACAAAGTCATAATAGAAACTGCCAGAGGCTAACCCTTCGTAGGATTGACTCCGTAAAAAATTAATCCTTGAAAATACAACAAGAACAATAAGAAGGATAATATGAACACTCAGAGCATGCTTTCTAAGAAGAACCAAACAATCAATTCCAAGAACGTTGCCATGGACAACGTGGTTGCCTGCTGCCGTGTATCATTAGTGAGTTTAAACATGGCGTTTACGGCAGACGGCAAACGGCAAGGATGACCTCTGAGTTTGTGTTCTTTTCTTCTAATCCTTAATTAAATCACATAAAAATAGAAAAGTGTCTCCTACTATTCACCAACTGAGAGCTTAAGACAGATTGCAAAAGTTTCATTTTTGCCGTTTGCCGTTTATTTGTGCTTCTATTAGAGACATTTAGCACCAGGGTTTTCGCGCTAACGGCAAACCGTAAACGGCAGTTTAAGGTTAGGCGTTTGGCGTTTGACGTTAATGGCTTCTATCACTTTAGCTACACCTCTACAACCTCAAGCAAATTCACATAGAAAACAAGCTTTGAAAAGGTAAGTATGTCCCAACACTTCAATTCGAGCGTATTTTATTGCCGGTATTAAGCAATCGCTTCATAGAGTAAGAGGAAACCATCCGAATGTGTAGTCAAATATAGCTAATTAAACTGGTATTCAAAGTTGTAGATTAGTGTATTTCTCAAGTATTTTGGCCATCTTTTCTCGATATTCTCTCCCTTTGACTTTTACTTGTTTATCATGAATAGAAAAGCTTTGCTAAGTATTTTGGCTACTTCGTCCCACTCTTGGGGCTTTTCAGGGAAATACTTTGCCACCTCCTTTGCAAGGGCTAGCTCGTGCTTCATTTCTGGCCATCGGAATGGAGCCATTATAACCTGGAATTATAAAATTTTAAGCTCTCTCAGATGCCATCTACTGCTGCTTGAATAATAAACCTTAAAGGTGAGAAAACCTATTCTTATGAGCTCACAGAAGGCCACTAGCGACCGAAAACTTCGAAAACAACATGAAATTGAAGAGACCGCCATATTGAATTTCCAGACAACAGCAGTGTTTGGTTTTCAACTGGCAACAAGAAGTCCTATTTTCACTCATTCGCTAAAAAAATATATCTAACTTGTTCTAAAAAGACTGGTTTACATAACTTTCTGATTTGTACGTGGCATAAAAAAAAATTCAGGATAAAAAAC
>JAHPZR010046189.1:0-22500 GCA_019787425.1 Platygyra sinensis
AAATACACTGTAGGCGAATAGCCTAATCTTGTTATATTGGAATACAGCCTTAAATAATACACTTCGACACAAGCCTCCAGGGTGTTAAATACATTGTTGAAGTTTGAAACTGATGAAAACAATGTTAAAGTCATGGTACTATGATCAAATTTTTCCCCATTCATTTTGTAGGTGTATTACATAGAATTCATGAAGGAATGAAAATGCCGTTTACTGTTTGCAATTATCTGCATTAGTTCTGAAGATTTGTAAGATCGAAAAAGGTGTTAAATATGCAAATTAGATAACTGTGAAGTCATACATTCAACCCTTGCCAATTTTATATCAAGTACTTAAATAGAGCTATCTTTGTCAATTTGCAGTGCAGGCCAGTGAAACTTGGTAGGCTAATTGCTCTACAGGAAGCACACCTACGGCTTTAAAAAATTATGTTCCCACTGATGGCAAGTCACTTTTCCAATCCCCACCCTCTTAATTTCAATGTGTTAATAATTTACCGGTCGAAAAACATTAAACGAGGCCACAAACTTGAGTGAACATATCTATTTTATATTGATGCCACAAAATCAAAAGTGGTGGGCCCCAGGCAATTTGAAAGTGAAAAAAAGGCATATATGATTGCCAGTTCTTTTGTGCACTTTGAATGCTGTGCCCCATGTTTAACTACATTTTGTAAACTTGAATGTGGGGTCAATTTGGTGTAGGAGTACACGTAAAAAGATGGTCTGGAAATGGCAAGTGTGCATTGTTTTCTAATGTGCTGTTACTTCTTATGACCACAGATTCTCAAACTACTCAAAACATTTCTGGGACACAAACTTAAGAATTATAATTTACAGTAAATTGTTGTCAGAAGTCAATCTCCTGTTTGAGATTTGCAGTGTTGACTGAAGCTTTGGTTCAGTAGACACGTGAACTTTATTTGTTGCCCTAAAAGGTCTTATAGAAAGCTGATTTCAGTTACTTGCCAGGAATACCCTGGTATTTTACATGTTGTGTTGTGTGTAGTTGGGTTCATTTTTTTCCACATCCTTGGCACACCCACTTCTTACCCTCTTCTGGCACTGTCAGATTTGCACATTCCTTGTGTGTTGAAAGGATTGACCATGTTTAGTGGCTGGCATTATTCTTGTTTATCCCTAAAGGTACCCCTAATAGCTCTTATAATAATTTAAATTTCTCATTTGTTGTGGTGTGATTTATCATGTCCTTGTTCTCAAATTCATTAATAATTCATAAGTTTCATAGCCAATAAAAAATGGCTGAATTCGTTACGTGTATGAGTTTTGATACCCATTGAAAACCTAGATGAAAACCACATGTGTTTTGGATATCGTATCCAAACCACACGTTGCTTTCATCTGATTCCTCATTGGATATCAAGATTCACACATCAAAACAAAAGAAATTAAGCATAAGAACAGCATTTAAAAAAATTAGCATCCTTGGAAACTTGCATGTTAATAAAATAATTTTAACAAAACTCATGAAATTGGAAATTAAAACTGTTTTAAATACACATAGTGTCCGATACTAAATACTCTTCCATAAACAGTTTTCGGTGGATATCTCTTTACCTACGTTTTGCTCCAATTCAATGACAAATTTTCTTTGCCAACGATTCAGACTCAAGCATAACAACTTCCTTAATATGTAAGTCCAGCACTTTGAAACCTAATATAAATCAGGTAATATCTGAACGAACCTCCCGAAGGAATAGATATTTTTCTTTGCCTGAGTAATTCGCTATTCATTAAAATAGTTTACGCGTATTTGTTTTATACCTTGATGACGGGGAATATGACTTTCTTGACTTAATTCTCTTCTTCGTAAACCATTTTTAGCTCCTACACCGTTCACTCCTTCCTCGCTCGTGGTTAGACGCTAATGAATCATGCATACAAATGCGTTCTTTCGGAAAAGGGGAAATATTTAACACTGCATAATTTCTTACTGTTTCTTTCGTGAAAACATGTCACTGCATAATTTCCTATTGTTTCATTTGAGAAGCCATATCAGAAACTCGTGCTTCGTGTTTCATCAGGGGCTCCAAACACCTCGAAACAATAAAAGCACTTGGCCTGTGGCCTCGTGCTTTCATTACTTTCTCGGTGTTTGGAACCCCCGATGGAAACACAAACACTCGTTTTTGATATATTACATAAACAACTCCGTTTTAGAATTTAAGCAATGGTATTGCATTACAGAGAAGTTTTTTGCTGATCACACAGGACTAGGGTTTATAGAGTCCACAAATTAAATAGGGTTTAAGTACCCAATTAATTGCTTTTCCAATTAAACTATAGTTTTAGGCCCATGCATACAAGCATTCATCTATAAACTTCCATAAGTGAATTCCAAGCCCCCACACTAGTATCCCATATTCACAACTCTACAGGAATGTACTACTTGTACCATTTTGAACATTGGTCACACATAATCCATGTTCTAGACCAAGTCTTCTTCTTATACGGACTGGTTTGGTGGCATTTTGCACAAAGGTCTTCATTTTGCATGGGACTTTTTGCTGTACGTGTAAAGGTGAACAAGAGTACGAAACTTAGATGATGTTGAATTACATGTATAAAATTAAATCACATGAACATAATACATGTTTTTTTTTTAATAAGCTGTCTATATTGTAGTAAGCTGTATATATTTTCATTCCTTCTCTAATTCCTTTTTGGGATATTTCTACATGTATTCACTATCAAGAAATTCAGAATCCACCTGGTTTGAAACCATGCAATGTTAACTGCACATTGGGAGGATTTGGGCACAGGACATTTTTTGATATCTTTCTGAACTCAGATGTACATGTGGTCATTAAAAATTCCCTTGCAGGAAAATTTGGGCAATAGTGAAGAATGGCTCCCATATTCGGCTGTCGGTAACCTGTCGGCCAACAGGCTACCGACACATCATCAACAGTCGGCCAACACTGTTAAGTAGACCACAAATCAACTGAAAATAGACTAAAAACTAATAGAGTCAAAACTTTTTCAGTTGAACAGGTTCGGAAATTAACTTTCTTAGGCAGGCGCCAACTGGTGACTGACCTTTTTTTTCAGTCGCCAAAAAGTGTCAATAAAATTTTTCCAAAGTAGCCGTTAGTGGAATATTTTTTGAAGTTTTGTTGTACTTTCAATGATTCCATGTTTCGAATATTTGAAATTAAAGGCAAGTGATTTGACCTGCTTTTGTGTGCTGAGATATACCTTTAATATACATGCCTTTTAAATTAAATCACTTAGGAACTGTTCGTTGGATAGCCAAGGGCAGTTAGACAGGGGTGAAACAAAGTAAACACTGCGAAACTCGGAGCGAGAGTAGGGCTGACAAGTGAAAGACACTGAGTTAAACGGATTTCAGCATTAAGAATTTCATGACTCATCTTATATGAAGGGAGATGTGACCACACACTACGGACCGCAGTAGCAAACTTTAGAGACTTATTGACACAAGTGACTGCAGACTGCGGTAGCAGATTTAGTTGACAAGAGTGACTGCGGACCGTGGTAGCAAGATTTTTGAGTACTATTTTAGTGGATGGGTATTTTGAAGTTTAGCCCAAACCAGTACTAAAATCATCTTTTAACCACTTTGACAGATATACATTTCCACCTTTTGACGCCCAGAGAATATCTAAATCTTCAATTAATTTCTTCGCAGATGTTCCGTCTCCATTTCGTAATAAATTACGGAAAGATTTCAGAATATATGAAATATATATTTTAATCTAATATATATAAATATATAAATCACCTTCCTGAAGCAGGTTGACATTTGCATCTTTTTGCACATCTTGTGGTCACCTGGAAGGGTTTCTATAGGGGCCAGTGTAAATCTGTCAACAACAGAGTAATAAGACACTAGACTTAAGTTAATAAGATCATTTTTATCTATTTATTTCAAGGATTATTTTTCTTTGCGACCTTGCACCAATTTATACTATTTAACTTTTATTACAAGAAAAGTTGAGTGACCCCTCTACATGGGTTGACTATGAATACTTGCATTTTTGTTATTATTTTCATTCTGTTGAGACACGCAGGTTTTTTATGCTTAACATTTAATATTCTTTAGTACATAACAGGATGTGCAGAATAGACACTATGAACTGTCTCATAGTGCCCTGTAATTATTTATAGCTCAAAAATTGGTTACCTCATCAAGTGGTGCAGTCTCTTTCTCTTGTAACTGTGAGATATCTTGTGGAATTGTCATCCAATTCCTTTCCTGCCACACCTGGCCATCTTGGGCTTTTTATGTTATTTAGAGGCCATTGTTCAGATGAACCTTGCTGCATTTGGATCTGGATTTTGGAGAATTTTTTCCCAAAATTCTCGCTGCCTTGAGGGCATTATGACCAACATCCTTCAACGTCTTGTTTTAATAACATGGGGGCTACTAAAGGCAGTACACCACCAGGCTTTTCATCCTTGAAAATAATTTGAAAATGTCACCATAAGTCGATTCAATTTTTTTCCTGGAAAAGCTAATTATGTAATCGCCTATATATGGGCGAAAACGAGAACTTGTCTGTTACCTTCAAGATATTAACAGGTCCCATCCACTCTTCACAGCTCCACTTGCAATAGTACATGACCACTTTGGTGTCCTTTTTCGTGAACTTGAAGCAGTGGGGATGTACATGCTCATGTAAAGTCTCTCTACATGTTTTCATCCACGTGCTAATATCAAACATTTGGGCAAGGCGGAAAGTAATCAGGCATGGAAGATGCATACATGTACACTCTTCAATGTCCCTTATCAGATCTATTCAATAAAAAGATAGCAAAATATGTAAGTAACTGTTGCCCCCACTCATATTAATATTTGCTAGTCTCGCTTTGATTCTGCAGCTGGCTTGTAATATTTCAAAGATCTTAGCCTTGGTTATACTTTATATAGACTTAATTACTATCCATGTCATACGCATCTCTCAGTCTGATAAACTGAGCCAACACGCCAAAGAAGGCATGTATGTCTTCATGTGTGTGTCCAACAGGGGGAAAGTCACAGTGAATCTTTAAAAAAAACCAAGAATATGTTATAGATTACTGTGCGATGATAATCAGCATTGATGATCATTGTTCTTTTATAATTTTGATGTTGTTTTATTAATCATGTCCAAGAACTTAAAATCATCTGTAACTTCATATTTATTATACAATGTAGAGATTTGAATTTCTCTTTAGTTTCTCATTTTTTTCCTCCATAATACTATCCCTTCCATGTATACATGATTTTATTCTATGAAAACCGTGTTAAGACATTTCACCAAAACAGCCATATGCACTCTGATCTCACAACTCCAAAAGGGCGCCTTAAAACCACAATTAAAGCAATAAAAAAGTAGATAGAGGAGAGCATGAGAAAGGAAGATAAGAGAGCGGAGGAAAGAAAAGACTAACATTCAAACCATCTCTATGGCGCTCATTATGCGTCAGACAAATAACTTATTTAGTCATTTTGCAACATACCTTTTCAAAAATGTCTAAATCCACCAAGAAGGCAAGGAAACATAAATAATAACATTGTTTTTGTTCTCACAAACACAATTATCAAGCTGAAGGTACAAAACAGGTGCCAAGCCATGCAATCGATTGAACTTATCAAGGACACAGATGAGTGCATTGGCAATGAGATTGGGATCATGTGGCCACTCGAATAAATCCAAGCATGTGAAGATTTCTTTTCCATGACTTGACAGACCACTGTGAACTATTGCTCCAACTACATGTGACTTCAGCCTGGAAACATTGGCATGCTCCTTTGAGATCCTTCTTTCTTGTGGGAGATGGGTTTTGCTGCTGTCCATGCCATCCAGAATGATAGTCACTTTTCTGGATGTCTCTTTTCCTAGTAACAGTGATGGTGGTAGTTTTCTCGTTCTTTCCTAAATTGTTAAAACAGAAATTAAAATCAGATCAACTGACTGAAAGTATTGTTGACATCTCGATTCTGCTTGCCTTATGCTCCAATTTAAGAAAAGTAAAGAAATTGTTTTGCATATTTTTAGATTCATCAAACATTTTGGAAAGAATAATTTGCATATCCGACAGAACAGCTGAAATCGAAAAGAGCTAGCAATAATGCTGTTTTTACACCAAAACATTGGAAACATTCCTTGGCCGTTTAAATGAAGGTTTTCTTGACTTCACTACCATAACATATAATTGCTAGCAGTACTTACACGACCATTTTGAGATGTTCATCAAGTAGCTTGTGAATTATTTCATTTTCTCCATGGTGGATTGTATCTCCCTTTTATACTCTGTGCAGTCCTTGCATTTTGCAAATCTATTTTCCTGATTGAAAATAATGGAGACATTGTAAAGCAATATATGGATGCACCCAAACAAAAACATATTCAGATTGGAATTTGTTTTATGAAAGTCTACATCATTAACTAAATGTAATCCTGAACATGATAAAGCTTTTCCCTAGTTGACGCCTGCTACAGCATAAGTAAATTCGAAAAATAGATGCTCTAGAGACAAGTGAACTGATGTCAAAAAAGCACGTGGTGGAAGTTATCTTTTAAACTGAAAAATGTTATACTTCAAAGGCATTTATTGGAACAAAAGGAAGTGATTACATATGAGAAGTGTTAGACTTCCACAGGATTGCTTAATAATTAGTTGTTACATATTACAAAAAGTCCCTACCTACCTTTGGAATTTTAACTTCAGTGAAATGGGAGTTCCATAATTCATAAAACTGAGACAAACTCGCCGGCTTTTCTCCTCTGGCGTTGAATTCTTTTTCCACCTCCTTGTACATGTATATGCCTCCTAAATTATAACATGTGGGCAAGTGGATACCTTTTTGATAGTCTCCCACAGCTTTTATGATAAACTGCAGCCATGCTATGCAGTTCGCTGTTTTAAGGCTGACGTGATGACCCTCTGTGTTTCCATGGACATACTGCTTAGTTCCTGCTTTAAAATCATTTTCTGTCCTTCTCATTCTGTCTTTCTTGCCGTCATAGATCTTTACCACGTGTCTTTACAGATAGTCCTACCTTTGACGACAAATAAAAGTTCATTTTCCCTCGGAGCCCTGGGAGTGGTCGTGGAGGAAATGAAGAATCCAGTTCCTTTGTTCCTCCATGCTTTTTTCCTGGAAATGCTAGTCTGGGACACTTATACGTAGGGCGGTGAAATGAGTGGGTCCGAGCAAAAAGATGATGCAGTAGACTGGGATCTACTAAAATGAGGAGATTCCAGTTATAACAATATTAATAATATCAATAGCAACAGCAACAAAAACAACAACAAGAACAAGAATAACAAGAACAACAACAAAAATAAGAACAAGAACAAAGACAAGAACAACTGGAATAAGAATAACAAGAACAAGAATAACAAGAACAAGATTAGACAAATGTAATTCTCTGCTATATGGTCTTCCGAAACATGTAGTTCATAGGCTGTAATTAGCCCAGAAATGTGCGGTCGTAAACATGATCACGTTACTCCTTTATTGATGGAACTGCACTGGCTCCCCGTGGAGCAGAGGATTATTTTTAAAATCTTATTGTTGAGTTTTGGCTAGTTATATCGGTGATTTGTTAGAAACTTATAAGCCTACTAGGTCTTTACGATCATCGAGTAGGAACTTGTTAGCGATTCCTCGTACTAAGTTAAAATTTTATGGTGATCACGCTTTTTCTGTTTCTGCACCCAAGCTGTGGAATGACATTCCTGAGATCATAAAATGTAGTATACATCTTAACACTTTAAAGCGTAGTCTTAAAACTTATCTTTTTAAGCGTTTTTTAATGAATGATTGTTATAAGCCTACTAGGATTTTTTTTACCTTGATTGTAAAGCGCCTTAGAGCTTTTGGATAGGGCGCTATAAAAATTGTCATTTATTTATTTATTTAACAAGAACAACATGAACAAGAAGAACAAAAACAAGAACAACAATAATAATAATAACAACAGTAATAATAGTAAATAGTTATAATAACAGTAATAGTAATAGTAGTAGTAATAGTAATAGTAATAGTAGTAGTAGTAGTAATAGTAGTAGTAATAGTAGTATTAATAGTAATGGTAATAGTAATAGAAGTAATAATAGTAATAGTAATAATAATATACAAGCAACAATTTCTGCATTCTGATTGGTTAAGAACATGTCAATTAATCCCAAATCAAATCAGTGCAAAAGAGTGTAATTGAGTGTTAAAAAGTGTAATTAAGTGCAAAAAAATGTGTAATTGAGTTTGAAAATGATTGACAGCTCCTACTTTGAGCTCAAACAAACAAAATGACGGACAAAAATTAAACGAAGATTGAAACCCTTTACCTTCATTTCAATACAATTACCTCGTAACGAAGCAAAGTGCAAAGCTCAACAACAATTACTAAACTAGTACCGGTAAAAGTGAAGTAGATATACACAGAAGCCGCGAGGTCAAAAACTTTAACATAAACTTCAGCTTGAATGAATGGAAATATGCCGGCGTCGATCATGACTGCATTACAAAATACCAGTTGACAAAGTAAATTTAAAAATTCTTGAGCACCACGAAATAAAACGCGAAGAGTTACCCAACAAGACGTGCTAAGAACCTGCCACATCTTACTTTTTAAGACAAAAAGTGCAAGCATTCTACTTTTGTGAAAGAACTGAAACGGCGAACTTATAGATTAGAAAGGTAAATGCTTCAGGAGGCAAATCTAACCTGTACAGCGTCCAGTGAAGAAGCTAAAGTCAAACAGCAACCAGGAGAGATTAAAAAGATGTCCTTCAGAGCTAAGAAATTCTATTTCTTGGTAGGTTTTAGCTTCGTTTCTCGGTATTTTGGTCAAAGTAACTTGTACCAAGGCCAGGTTCGATAGTTTCTTGCACACAGTTTCTCAACCACTCAAAAAACATTTGGCAAAAAAGCTGCATCAAAACCGCAAGGGGTTTTTCCTCTGCTTTGTGGTCAAGTTCTTCAATTCAACTGTGAGTAAAGACTGCTTTTCACTGCAAAAAGAAACTGCGCAGTTTTCATACATGACTTGGAGAGAGTGAAAAAAATTTTACGCTTGAATTCACCTGTCAAATTGTCATCTAATAAAGTTGACGTAGATTGTTGCCTCCATTTGTCACGGGAAATCCTGAAGCGTAACAGAAATTGTCACTTGTATATCATTAACAAGTAATCGAATGATTTTTCAAAGATTACAAATTGCACTCGCCCTACGGGCTCATGCAATTTTTTGTAATCTTTGAAAAATATACTCATGCCTATTCATTCCAAATTGCACTCGAAATCATTTGATTACCTATACTAACAGTAGTAATAGTAATAATAGTAAGAATAATAGTAAGAATAATAATAGTAATAATTATAATAGTAATAATAATAGTAATAATTATAATAGTAATAATAATAGTAATAATAATAGAATAAAATTAATATGTTCTTCATGATATTCTTGAATAGTTTATTTGAGTATTAAAAAAATATATAAAAAATAGTAATAATAGTAATAATAATAATAATTAACAATGATTTAGTAACACATAGACAAGTAAAAATAAGCGATATTTTGGCAACTTCATGACACCATTATCAAGGGTACAAATGAGAATAAAATTAACAAATGTGAGTTCAAGAGTTACAATAATTTACATAGCGAAGGTGGCTACACAAATACTTCAAATATGAATTATTTCATATATACTTCACAACAAATACTTTAGCACGGATAGAATCTGTTTGCACGTTCAAACTTGGTGTCAATTGTTTGATGTAAAGCATCTCGTTGAGATTGAAATGACAATTGAATTTGTTCATCCATTTCTTGAGAACTTTGAAACAGCTTAAGAGGTCCTCAGGGACAGCACCTGCGTGGTCGTTGTCATAGTGCTTGCGTACTGAAGATGCCGTGCTTTTATGGCCATCCACGCAGGCATATGAATGCCGCGCGTGTAGCCAACAAAGCTCCCTGTATCACACAGGTTACATTTGAACTGGTACACTACGCAGTGTTGATTAACCAGCTGCGGCTTGGTCTCGCATTCTTAAAGGTCTTGGTCAATTTTCGACTGACGAATATGGGCTGGATTTTGGTCTTTCAACTGCGTCTTTACAATGTTAGTGGAGTCTTGGTCCTTGAAGGGTATGACGACTTGAGTCACATCATTTCCCGCCAATCTTCCCGAAACCTGCTAACTCTTGAGTTGATAAAGGTATTAATGGCGGAGTTGATAAGGTGGTGAGGGTTCTAGATGTGAGAATAAAGACTTCAAGCGCTCACACTTCTCCGAAAAATAAAGCCATGAAGAGGACAAACGGTACGCGCGATCGAGCATGTTTGTTAATAAGCTTCGTTTGTACCAGTTGTCAACATGACTTTGGTAGTGGACAAGTAAACCAGTATTAGTAGGCTTGACATAAACTTTAGTCTCAATTTGGGGTGCATGGTTTAGGAGCTGGGTGCCAAGAAAGGGAAGCATGCCATCTTTTTCAACTTCCATTGTGAAGCTGAATGAGGGATGGGCGTGGTTCAGGATGTTTAGGAAGTCCGTAGCTGTAGTAATGTTGGGCATTATAGTGAAAGTGTCATCCACATGGCTGCGATAACAATCAGGTAGCTTGCCTTCTAGCTCTAGCTTTTCTTCCAACGAAGACATAAACACGTTAGCCAGCAAAGGCCCCAGGGGGGACCCCATGGCCACTCCGTTGGTTTGTTTAACTGGAACAACTGACCCTTGGTGGACATGTTCAACAGATCAATAACGTCTTCATTGGAGATATACAGGTTGTATGTAGAGTTAAACCAGTTGTCCCTGAAGGCTTTCTCGGTCAGGATCGCAATTGTTTTGTCTAACAGTACGTTGGTAAATAAAGATGACACATCATACGATACCAAGATATAACCTTTGTTGATTTTCAGTTCTTGCACTTCATTTACGAAATCGAAGATGTCAGTAATGGTATGTTGATTCAAAGACAGCAGTTTGAGCTTGTCACCAAGCCACTTGGCCAGTGCATAGTTATAGGTGCTCGTTGCTGATGAAATGGGATGTACAGTTAACTTCTCCATATGGGTTTTTGGTAGCCCATATAGGTGTGCTAGTCTCGAGCCTGAAGGACTTATAGGTTCAGCAATGTCCATTGGGAGGATTCTGCGAACGGTAGATTGTAGCATTTTTTCTTTACTCAACAGCGGGTGAAGTTGGTGAAAAGGTGAAAAGTTTTTGCCAAAGGCTTGAGAGTATGCTCTTTATGATGGCGTTGTCAGTTTCTTCTAATTTCAATTGCTTTTGGCGAGGATCGATGTTTAAGATTTTTTACAGAGGAGAGGGCCTGGAGGAAAGAACAAAAACGAGGCTATATTTTCGCGCGCTTTTTGTTCACTGCGACGCCGTGCCACAAAGGTTAGCTAGAAAAAAAAATTCCAAGGACTGGACAATGGACTGGACTTGCAATTTCTTTAAACGGAACTTCTGACGAATTTTTTAATTTTTTTTTTTTTTATGGCTGCTGTCTGCTCAGGGACAATGTATACTTGAGAAGGTAAGTTGATACAGATAGTTGTTGCTGTTTGTTAAAAAACAAAACAAAAGAAAAGCGCGTTTGTGGTACACTTAAATGCACTTCCCACCTAAAAAGTGTTGTTTAATTCTTGAAATTATAAAACTTAAACTAGATGTTGCAGCAATTCGAATGAAATCAAATTAATGCTAACATTAAATGAAACAATTTAAGTTGCTTAAGACAACCGATGCAAGCTCAGTAATTTTACTAAATATGATATTTGAAGGTTAAAAACATATGGTAAACAGTGACGGAATAAATGATTACTTTATTTTCAACCGGAACTTAAAACGTTACCTTCATTCGCACAGACGTCAAAACTTTATTTTATACTGTCCATGAACTAAATTCCCTTTTAGAATTATAACAAAGTGTACAGTAAAGCCATTATTCAAAGTATTGGCCTAAGAAAAATAGTTGTGCATAAACAAATACTGGAACAGTTCGTGCTTTCAAATGGATTATCCTAATGAATTACACGATTCTGACACATTAGTTTAATTTGAGTGGCGAAACATTTTGTTGTATCTGAAAAATTACTGTACTACAAAAAACGTTTTCACAGAGGTTGTAATGCATGGGGGTTCACATAATTTAATTCAATTTTTATAAAGCTAAAAATTGTATGTCAAAGATTCAGCAGAAACAGAGAAAAGTTTTAAAATCACGGCTGTTTGTGCGAGTTCCTGTACGTGCGCGCTAAACGCGGAAAGTACCTAAGCTTAATAACTCTGAAGACGTCAAGTACTTAAGATTATGTCAAAACCGACCAAGAACCAGTCGAAAAAAACAAAGAAAGATTAGCAAATAATTGTTTTAATAGATTTGGCAGTTTTACAAAGTGTTACGCTTCTGGTTTGTTGCACCTATTTACAATGGTAGTCTGAGGAAAAACCTTTTTACAACGATGTTTAAATTATAAGCTCAAGCTTACGGTAAATTTCATTTGAATCTATTTTTTTAAATTGAGGGGAAATTAAAATGTAATTTGCTATAAGAATGGGTCCAACACAGAAATCATGAAAACCTTCTTCACAAACAAACAAACTGATGATAAACTTGAAAACCAAATTTGAGAGTAGGCTTAACTTCTTGCCGAGCCATACAAAAGTTGGGCACAAAAAAAAAGACAACGCTTATCTGGCTTATCGGTTGACCGTAAGTTTTTTGAAGAAAATGACTAAACAAAAGGTCAATGGTAAATACCTTCTCCAGTCGTCGAAAAGGCTACATCGGGCCACTGCATAAATCGCACATCCTTCGTCTTTAGTCATGCTCAAAGCACGGCGGGAAAATTTATGTGTTGTCGAATGCAGTCGCGGCGCGAATACAATCCCTTTCACAACGCTTTAGATACATCCAAAAAGCTGTCCATCAAGCCTTGATATAATTCTTCCCAGAGTGGCCAGTTAAAAATATTTTCACATGTCTAACACATCTTCAGGTGACCTAGTCGAAGTGGCGGAAGGAGAGTCGAGTCAAACGAGGTATCCCACAGCGTTGACGTGGACGTCGTTAATCTACTGACTTGACCTAAAGTTTTATGCTTCGGACTAGAAAGTTTCCATTACTTAGTTGAATTTGACGGCAAATCTCCCATTTTGGCAACCATTTCAGCTTTTCACCACAGCTCTTTCACCACACAAATCTTTCACAGTCTAACACATCTTCAGGTGACCTAGTCGAAGTGGCGGAAGGAGGGTCGAGTCGAATGAGGTATCGCACAGCGTTGACGTGGACTTCATTAATCCACTGACTTGACTATTTCTGTATTGTAACCGTTAAATTTTCTCCATTTTTACTTTGCTTCAGTGTTACCCCTGTAGAAGGTTAGTCATGTCTCGCCATGGCATTAAAAGTTACCCTTTTTGGCCATCATTTTGTTTCTTTGCCTTACATCTACCTTTTTATGGGATATATAATTATATATTGTTATTTCAGATAGAAACACACAATTTTAAATTTACATAACATGTTTCCGATGATCAACATCCATCGTCAGTTGTGAATACAAGTGAACCGCTAGTCGGTGTTATATAAAGATAGCTAATAAAATGTATGAATACTAATTAAATAACAACGTGAAAGTGATGTAATAGAGAATACAATGATGAGAAGACAATGGGTATGGAAAGGAAAATTACAATGAAAGTGTTAAATTGACATGATTAACTTGCTTGTTTAAAGAGGGTTTTTCCCAACCTATGTGTAAGGCCTCCTTGATTTTTAGTTGAAAAGACGTGGAGGCGGTGTCAGATGTTAAATGTTCACGAACACGTGTAGCAAGATGTCAGTTTGTTTCGCCGACATAACAGGCACTACAGCCTGCGCAAGAAAATTTATAAACAACACGGGATCGTGATAATTTGGAAATAGCATCTTTGGCACTGAATAAGTTCTTAATCTTGTATGGGGCAAACACTAGCTTGATGTTCAAGTTTTTACAGTAGCGTTGTGTTAAATTCTTGATTCTGCGTTGAACATAAGTCGAGAAAGGGCCAACAAAAGGTAATTTGTAATAGTGCGTGCGAATTAGAGTTGGTTATTGCGGAAGCGTGCAGAGGGGAGGCAAAGAATTTGTTAAGGTATTGTTTAACATTAAGGAGCTTGCCAACATTCTCGGAAAGAATCAGTTTCCATCCAGTCTAGTGAACATCTTGCTACACGTGTTCGTGAACATTTAACATCTGATAAGAACTTGCATATCTTTCAGCACATTAATGGGTCAGAAGCATGCAGATCTTTATGCTCAGAGGATTGTTTTTCAATCCTTGACACCGCCTCCACGTCTTTTCAACTAAAAATCAAGGAGGCCTTACACATAGGTTGGGAAAAACCTCTTTAAACAAGCAAGTTAATCATGTCAATTTAACACTTTCATTGTAATTTTCCTTGTCCATACCCATTGTCTTCTCATCATTGTATTCTCTATTACATCACTTTCACGTTGTTATTTAATTAGTATTCATACATTTTATTAGCTATCTTTATATAACACCGACTAGCGGTTCACTTGTATTCACAACTGACGATGGATGTTGATCATCGGAAACATGTTTTGTAAATTTAAAATTGTGTGTTTCTATCTGAAAGTTATTTCTTGTCTGCTATTAGTTCGAAATATTGTTATTTCCGGTTTCACTTGTAATAATAATAATAATAATAGTAATAATAATAATACTTACTTACACTCAAACTTAGATTTCTAAAGAATTTTCACGAAATCCCTTCTATATGAATCAGCAACTTTTATGGTCAGATCTTCTCGCGCTAGCTGTACGCGTAAGCTTTTGACTTATGAATAATTAGTTCAAGCTATTGCAAGCAATGTCAGTTGTGTTGCTTGTTATTTCCGATATCATATTTAGCTTTTGCCCTTCTATTCCACCTGTTCCGGCTACTGCCTACTTCAATTCTTATTGGCTTCCTACAAGCTTATACAAGCCTGCTATATACAGTTGATGTATTTGTTGAAAATAATGCAGAGAAAGATCAATTTAAACTTCGAGAACATTCACTATTCAACCACTTGCATTTATGTGCATAGAGCTTTTTTTTCTTCAAAAAAATATATCAGTCTTTGCTTGAATTGAATAATGCATGTCATAAACCGTCTGATTGTAATCGTAGTTTAAAAACTCTGACCATAATCCTGCTTTGCTAAAACTTTAAACTTTTTGCAGTAAAAAAAAGTTCAGAACCAGAACATTGGCAGCCCTGTTTCACTCAACAAACGAAGGAAATCAACGTTTTTATTACTTGTATGATGTGCTGTAACTTAACTTAACCTTGCCGAGGGAGAATATATGAAGGTCCAGGGGTTTGTGGTTCGTCTTTGAGACATGCCTCCCTCTCTTTCTTTGGCGGAGAATGGGTTGCTGTTAAAAATAAACATTTGTGTAAAAGAATTATTAACATTTTTGTTACAGTTTAAAAATAGTTACTACATAATGTGAGGCCGTCACTTGATCTTTTTAGCGGGTAAAGTTGTAAAAACAGGCCATTTTACAGTTGTGTGCTTGGTTACCTGGCCATGAATGGAAGCAAGGCTGGAGGTAATCTTGCTTTGATACAGACCTCTCTGCTTTTCTCATGTAAATTTCAACTAGTTAGCTTACTAGTTAGCTTACTACTAGCTTATTAGTTACTAAACTGACAACTGTCAAATGGTCAATTGAAATGTGTAGACTTGCATCGAGTAAACCTCTACAAAATGCTGTTGAGCAACCATTGCTCTAGAAGTTAAGACGCTTTCTAAGCTTTCTAAGTTGCCTAAGGTGTGATTTTAAAAGAAAACACCTACAGACCACTTCTGCTCAGTAAACAAACATTTAAGTAGTGGAGAACTTTTTCCGTGTTTACATAGCCTCATCTTAACAAGACAATTAGGGAGTTGGGGGTGGGAGGTTATGCAACTCAAGACGCAGTCAAAGTGTCTCCGGTTTGAATAACTGGCATTCTCTTAGACCCCTTCTCGTGGTATTTAGATGAAGTTATGTAAGCACAGAAAAATTCGTCTATTGCTTTTAAACAATATTTGTCAAAAAAGCGCCTGAATCTAAAACACCACAGCCCTAGTTGACCCTAGGTATATACTCTCATCCAACACACCCATCGACCTATAAGTGCGAGCGCAGCAACTCAGTTATTATATTTTGTTCTAACAACTTCAGAAGGGGAGCTTACAAGACCTTGGAAATTCTGTACCGGTCGCCAAAGCGCAATCAAGGCCATGGATTTGAACGTCCGGTCCGGGATGTTTTGGTGTGTGACTCGGCACACACAAGTTCTCGTGACTAATAGATTCCCACCATATTCAGTTAAGAAGATGCCGTGCCAGGGTGAAAAGCTTATGATTCTTAATGATCGCTAAAACATTGACTCTGCTTCAGTGTCTCATTTCTAATTATGTCTATTACAGTAGGGAAACATTATCCTTACTTGATTTATAAAAGTTGTTACTAAGATTTCTAACTTACATATGCTAGAGAACACCATGTGTTCTTGATCTCCACTAGCACTATTAATATCATCAAACCCAATCACGTGTTCGCTCCCCGAAAAAAAATATGCATTAATTATGTACATGTAATTTGCATTATACTTTAACAAAGAACTTTAGCATAGAACTTTATGCCCTATTGTATTTGTGGCTTTTATTTATTTTGGTGCTATTAACTCTATATCTAATGGATCAAAGTTACTGCTTTTTTGGAAGAAAAAACAACACTCTCACACTGTACGGCTTACATGGTTTCGAGTTTCACTTTGATTCCTTGTCCGCCCGCAACTATATATTAAACGTATATCAAAGTGCACCACCTCAGGTGAACCAAAAATGGATAACTGATGTGATAAGTATTTTTTTCTTTATCTCATTTAGGAAACTGAAACAGACCACATAAATGTGGCATGACAGACATTATTTAAGAAATAGAAAACATGTGACCTTTCACGCGAAAACGTACACTAACGGTTTTCCGTTAAACGGCTGAGACGAACGGCTATCGAACGGTCTACGAACGGTTAACTAAGCCGTTTGAAACGGTTTCATCGAACGGCTAAACGGTTTGTTAAGTATTCCGAACGGGCAACCTAACCGTTCGAACGGTTTGCTAAAACGTTCGAACGGTTCATGAAATTTCTCGAACGGTTTGCCAAAACGTTCGAACGGCTTATGAAATCTTTCGAACGGTTTGCCAAAACGTTCGAACGGTTTATGAATCCACCGAACTGTTTGTCAAAACGTGGAACGGTCGCAAGCGGTATTTGCGAAATCAATGGCAAAGTGAAGGGAATTAATATCCACTGACAAACTGACAGGCCTGCATCCTGAAAGGATAGTACTTGTTGTGTATACCCATAGGTTCAAATAAGGAGAATAGGTGTAAGAAAATCGTTTTACTTTAACTAACCGTTCGAACGACTTTTTAATACTGTTTGTGACATTCTGAAAGCTCATCCAGAGTCACGCTGTTACGCCACGCTGATTGGGTAATGCTAAAGAATGCATCCAATCAGCGTGGAGCAAACAGCGTGACTGTTGTTCTTTTGCTCACGAATTCCGGGCCGCGGAAGCTGGTCGCTTCGAAAGCTGCATTTCTCGAAATTATTTGGCGACTGGCACTTGGATTTTAAATGGATCTTCGATTGAATGCCACGAAAAGAAGCATCAACCTTTCAGTTTATCTTGTGTTCGATTTGGAAGCAGGGCGATTCAAGGAATTGCTTCAAATATTCTGAGAAACGAAGCGGCTTTAGTCATGGGAATTTCTATCCTTGCTTTCAAACTCTTCGTCCGCGAAAATGTGGCTCTCTACACGAAACAGGATTTTCTCTTCCACATCGATACCACTTTGAATGTCGAAGTTCTTCCGAACCTTACTACCTTAACCTTCGGATTAAAGCCCCAAGTCGTGGCATCAAAATTGTCACTGTTTAGAAACGATCCATTTTCCAAGTTGAGTGGCTCTTAGCCACTTTGTTTCCTTCCTTTAACCGCGGCGAAAACAAGACAATCAGTGCACTTTCAGGTGAGTTTTGAATACAGATCGCGGATTTAAAGCAGTTGCCTGGACTTTAGAAAACAAAAATGATGATGTTAGGTAGGTGATTTTATTGAAAGACTGAATAAGCCAAAGGGTTGCTGACTTGTTTACGAACGGTTGACCAAGCCGTTCTTACGCCAGTGGGTTTTTAATCGAACGGTTGACCAAAGCGTTCGAACGGATTGAGAAATTTAGCGAACGGTTGGCAAAACCGTTCGAACGGACTGAGTAATTTAGCAAATGGTTGGCCAAACCGTTCGAACGGATTGACGATTTTAGTGAACGGCTTACCAACTCGTTCGAACGGATGGAAATTTTTTAGAACGGTTAAGCCAAGCCGTTCGAACGGATGCAAATTTTTTTCGAACGGCTTACGAGCGGTCTGGAAACGGAAAACCGTTAGTGTACGTTTTCGCGTGAAAGGTCACACATGTACCGTGTTTGTATCGAGTTATACAAACACGAGTGGAAGTTTGGGAGAACGAGAAATGCTGTGGGAACACGAGCCGCAGGCGAGTGTTTCCACAGCTTTTTCGAGTTCTCCCAAACTTTCACGAGTGTTTGTATAACTCGATACAAACACGAAGTACATGTTTTCTATTTCTTTTAGAAAACACCACGACAAGAAAAAGGAAAACAACTTGTTAACTTTGATTATCAAAATGTAAATTCTCTTTGCTCGCGCCATCACTACGTCAATAGCGCGCGCTAGTTCTGTGTCTCCATCGAGTTATACAAACACGATTTTCAACCAATCAGCGCGCGTGCTTTCTTAGAACTGTTTTCTAAATTGCGATACAACAGGCGGAATTTTTTGGGCCTTCGGTGTTTGCACGCTGCAATAAAGGGAGTTGTTTTTTACGTGTATATATATTACCCGGGGTTTATCTGTACTAAACTGACGCCAGTTCCGGCTGTGGAATCAAACTTGGCGCAGTCTCAATGTGGAAATTCTGAACCTGTAAGTCACCCTTACACAGTAAAGGGTTAAGGGAGATAGTTTTTAACCGTTTAATCCCTAGGACTTGACAAGTAAAATCGTCTGGGGTTAGACAGAGTAAAATCTATAAGTCATCCCTAGGGAGTGAAGGGTTAAGGGAGATAGTTTTTAATAAATTAACTAGATGTCAAGTTTCATAAATGTTTATCATGAATTATAATTGAGATATAATATATTTATGGACTTACAATAGGATGGGTAGCTATAACTGCACCAAACCCTTTCGTCCACCTTGGCTGCATCTTTATGAACAGTGCATCAAGGACTGACTTGAAATGTGTGGCATTAACTGCTGAAAAGCACATTTCATTTTGATAGCCCAAGCCAGAAGAAAACTCTAGAAAGGCAGAGACAGATACGAATTAACATTCATATCATACTAAAATTCAAAATTTAAGACCTGAATGTTCTTTGAGTCAATCAATATTCATGGAAATTGTAGTATATTGTTGAGTAATTATATTATTATATGCAATTGTCATGTTTAGGGAATTACTTAAATTTGGGCAGCGATCGCCCTGACTCCAGCATCAAGATTTTGCTTTGCTTTTGCTGAGAAAGGAGACTTCCTATATTGAAAAATTAGCACACGACCCTCCGCTCTGAAAATGTAAATAACAGTGCACACTAATGTTTAGTAATAAGTTAGAGTGATATGCTCTACCCTTGTCAGCACATACATTAATATGACAAAAGCATAGCTCGAGATAACTAAGGTCAGTTGACCTAGCAGGCTACTCCCAGGTGTTGTCATGCCTGCATTCCTGAACCCCATCGTCAGACCACTCTGCACCTGGAGCAGTAGTTCGGCAAAATTGGTGGAAATGACGCGGTCATCATCTATCATGGCCATCAAGTTAGTTTTTGAGATTGTATCCCTGATGACCGGACTGTAGGAAAAAAAGAAAGAAATTAGTTAATTGTTATTAATCCTTATACATCTCCAAATACCATTTAGGAATATATTACAATATTCGAGCTCTCATATTGGGCCATTATCAGTGTAAAACTTCATGATGATCACATAATGCATTGTCCCACTGACAAGGAAATATTCAATACCATACTAAGACATATAAGAAAATAAGTAACTTGTTCTCAACTTACACTGATGCCCCACATTGATTTTGGTCCCCACCCGCCAGCATGGTTTGGGATGTTTCTGGGTGGCAATGCCTTGACCTTTAGCCAACAAATCCAAAGTCAAAGATTTTCCAACATTTCTTTTATCAATTGATGAATGAAGGAGGCCAATTGAACTTTCATCTAGAACAATTAACCAACATTAAATGACTTAGTTTGTGATGTTGCAATTAAGGTTAAACTGGCTCAAATATCAAAATAGTTCTAATGTGATCAGTACACTATGATTTTATCCCTTCACTGTCGAACAGTGCTGTCTTTCAAGGATCAGTGACCTCCCCTGCCCCCTTTAACTAGAAAATACCTTTCACAAAAATTCAGCATTTGCCTAGGATGGTTGACGGGATAAATAAAAAAATTGTCAGAGTTACACAACACCCCCACTCACATGTACACTGACTCGCACCTCTCACTGGAAATTCCTTTTTAGCTTCATCTTTTAGAAAAAATTCTTTTTGAGATCCTGCTCTCATTTATTTTCCATTTATTGCAACCCTGTTCGGAGAGTATGAATACTTTTAGGATACATTGGACACAGCTTTTGCACACTTCTCCCAAAAATCCATGTCTTTGTGTACTGGCCAAACCTTTTTGCCACCAGGTTCAAAATAAAGTGCGATGAACTGCACCAAACCACACATTTCTGTCTGATTCCAGGTTGGATTGCTGGTTGTTTTTTCCTGAAACAAAAAATTGTGGGCACAAGAATTAATCATACATGTACTAGTAAATATTTCCACTATAGAATATAAATTACACGGATGTTTAGTAAACATGTTGAATACAATACATACCTTTGTCGCACCATTGTCATGAAACACAAGTGACTTTCTTGGTGAACCAGAACGTGTAGATGAAGCTTTCAAATTCCTGGAGGACTTTTGTGGAGGCTTCCCGAGAGTATTTTCCCGAAGGAAGACCGAAGGGCCTTTTTGATGACATGCAATCTGCAAAAGGTAATCTGAGATATAAGAAAAGAATAATAAAAAGCAGACCTTTCGCAGTTGCAGTCAACTAAACAAGTCAAACTTTAACATGTGCAACTCCCGTGAAATCTGAGTGTTATGTGACAAATCAAGAAAATAGCTACAACTTCAAGTCAATTTTTCACTGTTAAAACAGTGGGACCCCCAAGCCTTTTTTAAAAGAATAACTATAAAACTTTGTTCTTGTGCAGCAATATTCCCTCTAAACTGCTCTCCATTTTCAAAACCACTAAATGTATACCCACATCACACATTGATTGTGAACAATGGTTTTAAGACATCGTGGTAAACACTACAAAATAATGGTATGAAAAATGTTAACCTGAATTTACCACGTTATCAATCTTTTCGTTTATCTGAATATCGTAGCCCAAAATGTCCAGAAAAAATAAAAATCACCCCTAGAAGACGTGGCCTACTCAAAATGCGCAAGCAGAGCTAGCCGCCATTACTGTCGCTAAACGGGCTTGTGATTGGGCGACTGAAGTCACGTGGACCCTGTCCTACACCGCCTGTTGTTACCCAGTCTAACTGGCACAAAGATTGTAACAAGAGCTCTTTTAGAGAAGTAGACCAAGATGGCATGTTTATCTTATAGTCAGATGCAATGTCGGAGCTGATGTCCTCCAGCCTAACTGGTACCAAAACTGCCAAGTACTTATCTGTAGAAAAAGGCCAAATATTTAGTTTATTCAGTAATAAGAGTGTTGTAGCACACCAGCCCTATTGGCACTAGCAAATGACTTGTAAGTGTGGACATTGTTTTATCCTTGTTTGCTTTTCTATGTTAACTCATGTAAATTGTAAAATTGTTTGTGTTTTACAGTGTTCGGGTTGGTTCTCGCCAGGCCATCCCAAAATAAACTTATTTGGTTCAGTGATGCTGTGTTGTTATCTGTTGTGGAGTTGAGACAAAATAGTCGGTTGGGATCAAATGTGCATCAACACTACAGCTCGCTGTACAGTAGAGATAGCTTGCGAAGAAGATGGAATGGAATTCACAGCTGGTGAATTGATGGTACCCATATTCTACTTATGAACAAGAAGATATTTCTATGCCAGCTACAGGACATTTTGAAGTCGCAAGTACTATGGAGGACTGGCTTAAGACTATGATCTATCAGCAATTTCTGAGAGACTGGATGAATGAGCCCTTTACATTATGGTATCGGAAGATTAAAAAAAGCGGTCTTACTGAAGCAGCAAAGATGCAATAAATCATAAAAACTGCCTGTGTCTATTTATTAAAACAATTACAATTATATAATAACAT
>JAHPZR010046189.1:25000-32500 GCA_019787425.1 Platygyra sinensis
AAAACAATATCAGACAGAGTTATTCTGAAAAAGACTGTAGAACCTTTCCTTCTCCCAGAAGTAGAAATAATGATCGATGACAGTCTTGCATACACTGTGAAAGCTTTTGGTTGTTTTCTTCCTGAAGATCATCCCCTCTATGTTACTCACCGGCGTTCAGTCAGAAACATTTCAGTATGTATGTGAAATTGTAAGAGAGCTGGAGTGCTATAAACTTTGCTGTGGAGTGGAAGCCAGTGAATTAACAAGCCAGCTGTATCATCATGTAATTCCGATAAATGAAGACCCACTTCAGGCATGTGAGCAGGGTGAGCAGTTTCCCAACAAAGGTTTCTGGAGGTCAAAGGACCGTTATCTCATGTGCGAAAAGAAGTCGGGGAAGGTGCATGCCCACAATGTTTGGAGTACCAGGTTTCCTCAAGAAAGACCATAAAAGCAAAGGAAAGGCGGCTCGCCAAACCTGCAAATGTCAAGGCACCGGTATCAAAAACTAATCCAGAAAGAATTAAACTGACATTACAAGAACAAAGACTGAAATGTGCCGAACTTGAGCGAGAGCTAAATGAAATGCGAGCAGCAATTGTCAAAACAAACATTGAAGTTGACCATGAACTTAGCAACGACTTCACTAAAATCCTCGATGAGGCTGATGACAAAATCACTCCTTTTATGAGCCTTTTCTGGCAGCAACAGAAGAAATTGTTCTCCAGCAGTCGTACTGGAGTGCGATACCATCCGATGATCATCAGGTTTTGTCTTTCACTTGCTGCTAAGTCACCTTCATGCTACGAAGAGCTTAGAAATAGTAAAGTGTTGGTATTCCCAAGTCAGCGACGCCTGAAAGATTATCGAAATGCCATTCGGCCACAACGTGGATTCCAAGAGGAAATTGTTCAGGAGTTGAACTCCTTAACTGACACATACTTTGATGTTCAAAGATATGTGGTTCTTTTGTTTGACGAAATGAAAGTCATGTCAAACCTTGTTTTGGACAAGGTAACAGGAGAACTGATTGGTTTTACTGATCTTGGAGACTTGGAACTTAACTATGCTGTTTTGGAAAAAGTCAATGAAATTGCAACACATGCTCTTGCCTTTCTGGTTCGTGGAGTTTGCACTGACCTCAAGTTCTGCCTTGCACATTTTGCCACAACTGGTGTTACTTCTGCGCAATTAATGCCCTTGTTTTGGGAAGCTGTTTGTATTTTAGAAACTAGTTGTAATCTGTGGGTCATTGCTGCCACATCTGATGGTGCTTCACCAAATAGGAGGTTTTACCGCCTTCACAAACCCCTTGATGGAGATGCAGGCACTGATGTGTGTTATCGTGCAGTTAACATCTTTGCACCGCATCGCTTTGTCTACTTCTTTTCTGATGCCCCACACCTAGTCAAAACAACACGGAACTGTCTCATGCACTCTGGATCTGGAAAATGCACCCGATATATGTGGAATGATGGGCAGTATTTATTGTGGCAGCACATCACAGAGATTTTCTATCAGGATGTGGACAATGCCTTGAAGCTGTTGCCTAGGCTGTCGTATGAGCATGTAAACCTGACCCCATATTCTGTCATGCGGGTGAATCTTGCTGCACAAGTCCTGAGTGCATCAGTCGCTGCAGTTCTGAAGACATTTGGACCTCCAGGGACAGCAGCAGCTGCAAAACTCTGCGAAATGGTCGATAGCTTTTTCGATTGTCTCAATGTGAGAAGCACGACAGAGCATCAGAGAAAGCGCAAACCATTCTTGGCTCCTTATACTTCTGTTGATGACGAAAGGTGTGGTTGATGTTTTTTAAATTTTGTTTAATTTATACAGCATTATTTAGCAAAATCATAGTAGAGTTACTAACTATGGCAAAATACAATGTTAACCCTGGGTATAAAATCATCCATTGTAAATGGTTTCTTTATATACAAGTATAATACTTTATTCAGAATTTACAAATCGTCAAAAGGAGGGCCCAGAGGTTATCCCTATTAAAGGGCCTTCTACCTAACTACAATTAAATATGATCAAATACTAATTTACATTGGGGTGTTTATCAGAAAATTTATGTGGCTTTAAAAAGCTTCTGTTTAATTAGTAAACCAATTAAAGCTGCTTGGATACTTTTTTATAATGGAGTGCTAATTATATAGAGGTATCTTTTACTTTATATTGCCTTGTCCATGTCAACAAACAGTAATTAATGACCTTTCTTTTATTTCCTAGATTTGCATGGTTGATGAAGTTCCTAGACTATCTGAGGACCTGGAAAGAGAATGTTGACAACAGACCTGGTAACTTCACCCAGAATGCCAGAAACCGAATGTTTCTCTCATGGCAGACATATGAGGGCTTCCGCATATCTGCACATTCTGTTGTTGAGGTAACAAAATTTTTGCTCCAGGAAGGGTTTGAATTTGTCCTCACAGAACGGTTCTGCCAGGATCCAGTAGAGGAGTACTTCGGGGGCCAGCGGAAACTGGGTAGATGCAGTGACAACCCTGACATAAAAACGTTTGGGTACAACAGTAACACACTAAGAATGCAGAGAACAGTGTCCTGTCACAGTGGCAACACAAGGGGCCGAAAGGACAAGACACGAGCCTGGGAACAAGTTACTGATGTTAAGTTACCATGTCGAAAAAAACTGAAACTGTAGTCAATTAAGTCATTTCAGTATTTTCATCATTGAGGAGATTAATTACATAGCATCCAGTGTACATTTTCCCAGCGTGCCCAATCAATGAAAACCAATAATCAATATAATAGTTATCAATCAATATAATCAATATTAATTAATTGATTAATGTCGGAAATCGATGAAAATCTATCACACATAAAGATAATAGCAAGTTACATATATTCAACTGGATACGCAGGCTGTATATACAGCAAGTCCCTGGAGCAAGTCTGAAATTGAAGGTATCCTCTTCCAAGAGTTACCGATGATAATCGATGGCAATCGATGAAAATCGATATAATGGATAGAAATTACCAGGACTAGAATTGAGTATCGATTTTCATCGATTGAGGCAATTGATAATATCAATTATTATCGATTATATTGATTATATCGATTGCCTTCCGATGATCGATTTTCATCGATTGGGCACGCCAGGACATTTTGTATTATAGATACAATTATTTCATGTCATTTGACGAAGATCTTTTAGTACTTTTTAAATAAGTAAGGTTTCTTGAAAGTTGAATTATGTGATAATTCTTTAATGTAACCAAGAAATACAAAGAGACCATTAAGGAGAATTTTTAATTGATCATTTAAAGTGAAAATACTTGTCAAGAATAGCTTGCAGTTGTGTTTCATTATGATTGTGCATGTGAGTGCAAGTGGTAATTCTTAAGTGCAACTGGGAAATACAAGGAGACCATTAAGGAGAACTTTTATATTGATCATTTAAAGTGAAATACTTGTCAAGACCAGGTTGCAGTTGTTTCATTATGATTGTACATGCGAGTGCAAGTGGTAATTCTTAAGTGTAACTAGGAAATACAAGGAGACCATTAAGGAGAACTTTTATATTGATCATTTAAAGTGAAAATACTTGTCAAGAATAGCTTGCAGTTGTGTTTCATTGTGATTGACTGTGCATGTGAGTGCAAGTGGTAATTCTTAAGTGCAACTGGGAAATACAAGGAGACCATTAAGGAGAACTTTTATATTGATCATTTAAAGTGAAATACTTGTCAAAACCAGGTTGCAGTTGTTTCATTATGATTGTGCATGCAAGTGCAAGTGGTAATTCTTAAGTGTAACTAGGAAATACAAGGAGACCATTAAGGAGAACTTTTTATTGATCATTTAAAGTGAAAATACTTGTCAAGAATAGCTTGCAGTTGTGTTTCATTATGATTGACTGTGCATGTGAGTGCAAGTGGTAATTCTTAAGTGTAACTAGGAAATTAACTAACACATTAATTAAAACACTTTCTTCCAGGGTTTCAGGGAAGTAGAAATAGCTGTTTCAAAAGGGTATAAAAGATTGATTTTATTAGGAGCATATAAAAACAAGAAATATAAGTTCTTATAATCTATCTCACTGGTAACTTGAATGAATTCAATTGATTTACCAAACCTGAATCAAAGTTTAAATAAATTGGAATTGACATGACATTTATTGTCCTCACTGCAAATGGTGGTACTGATCAAAAGCTACTAATTAACAAATCAAAAATGGGAATTAACAGTCTTTTTCCTGCCTTTGCTGGTCATCACCTTGACAACTTCTACTAATTTCCTTGCGTAAAGCCCTTGCTTTGGTTTGGGTTGCCTTGATCTTGTAATGCTGAATGATATCCTTGGCAAAAGAGAACGAACGTACATGTACATACAGACTAACAATGCTATGCAAGACATCCTTACAAACATGACTGTCCGGTTCAAGTTCTGCATCTGATACCATCAAACTATAATAAGCAAGGATGTCACTATCACTGGTTGCTTTGTTAGTGATGCCGGAAATATCTAATCTTTGCAAATCAGGCTTTGATGTGAATTGCCTAAAATGGCATTCTGCTTTTAAAAATATTTGCTGTGCAGGCTGAGTGATTGACCAAAGCCCCCCACGGTTCAAAGCTGACACAAGTTTCTGGCTAGAGTCAGTCATGCTCTCCAGTTTCCCAGCTTTTAGTATTGCCATAGCTTGTTGGCTTGTTGTGTAAGTTGTGCAGAACATAACCTCCAAGATATTGCATCCCAGCTTTCTCCTTATCTGACAACACAGCTTTTACATGATGACTGCTTTTGGTAGAGTGTTTTTGTTGCTTAGAGTATGCAAGCAAACAGTCAGCAACTTTGGTTACCAGTAGTGTTGCTGCATTCCTAGAAATTCCACTAAAGAATTGGGTTGACTTTGCAGCAACTGTTGCATAATATTTGCCATAAAACTTTTCTGCATCTCCATTTCTTGTATATCCTTCATAGATTGCTTTGACAGCAGAGAATTCATTGCTGTCTTCTGGTAGCTGTTGGTATGAGTAATTGCTGAGCTCATTCCTTAAATTTTCTGCAAAAACTTTCCTTTCCTTAACATTGCAGACAGCTCGGTCAACTATTTCTGCAAGAACACCCGGGCTTAACTGTTGCACCTGCTCCAATCCTTCCTCTTGACTGCTGTGTTTTGCAGCCCTGTGTCTCTCATAACCTCCTTTGGTTTTGTACTTCTTTCCGCAGTCATTGCAAACAATTTCTTGACGCTGAACCTACAAAGGTATCACAAACATTGCCATTGTAAAATAAATAAACTACTCAAGAGTTTAAAAATAAAAATTCGGTGGGCACTTCTTCGATCAAGAGAGTATCGTGAAGCCGGGAAGCTCTATCAATTACAAGGTTTACCACTTAGAATAATTTCTACATTCCGGAGCTTTGAGCTCTTTAGAAGCTTTTTCTAAGTCTTCCTTGTTTCGCAGGAGCCTTAACGAAGATTGCCTTTGAAGAAACGGCAATATATAAGCATGGTTTTCACGCGAGCGTTTGTTTAATTTCGTTTGTTTACACGCGTCGAGAAGCCCACCTGTGGCAAATTTAAGCTCAGTAGTGCGAAATTACAACTCGAAATTGCAACTTTTTCAACTTACATTTCTAACTGCAACTGAAAATTGTTCCTCTGCTTCTTCATCGTCTTCCAAAATACCCAAGATCGTTTCAAAATCTTCTCCCCATACAAACAGATCGTCCACACCGTCCGCCATCTTGAATGAACTTGTGCACGGTCAGAGTCACGTGACGGGTCTGTTTAACATCGCCGACCACGCTATTGTTTAACCCTTTGATGTTTGCCGGGTTTCATAACCAGTCTCCTCTACTAACTATGCAGCAACTAAAGGTATTGTGGCCAGCCAAAAAGATATCATATCCAGCACTTTCTTTTGACAGTCATTCAAACCGCTAGAGGCAAACGAACGGCATTACAATTTTTAAGCTGATTTGAATCGCAGGACCGAAAAAGTCGCCAATTAACAAAAACCTCGCCGTCTCAAGTCACAAAATTACCTTACAGTTGATCGACATTGATTAATAGCTGCCTCATGTTGTCAGGAGAAAGAAATTTCGTATAGGAAATCGGTCTGTTCGAGAAACAATTAGGGATTAATTGTACGCGTGAACAGATCGGACTTTTTAGTAATTTCCACGAGTGGCTGCCGCAGCCACGAGTGGAAATTAGGAAAAGTCCGATCTGTTCACAAGTACAATTAATCCCTAATTGTTTCGAGAAAGAACACCGATTTCCTTTTAATAATACGGCAACCGTAAATACAAGCTTCTGGCTGATGTCTTTTTGCTACAGAGGGTTGCTAGAATGAAGCAACGGTGCGATAAAATATGTCAATTTTGTCACTTTAATTTTCGCCAAAGTTCCCCTTACGATAATATTTTTCTTTCGAAAACGAAACGACATAGACCAGCAATTTCCAAGTTTGTAACATTAAGTTCAATTTCATTGGCTTTGAAGCTGTCAAAACGCTGAACGCATGAGCGACTTTTTGATGAATAATCAACATGTACAAACGCCGAAACCAGTCGAGACGTACGGTATCAAAAAGCGTTTTATTTTGTTGACAACTTGCGTGAAAATGTTTTAGGAAACGTTTACAGCCTTGATTTAAACTATGACATGGAACTAGAGATACAAGGACGAGTTCATTTTGGGAAAACTGAGGATAACCGTGCAAACACAAGTGAAGTTGAAGTGGGAAGACTAGTTCAAAGTGTTTGTCAACAAAGTTTGTAAGTTTTTAAGATTTTCAAACCATGGACTTTTATTGCTTTGCTTGGTCGTTCGGAAACGCCAGCTGGACATTCTTCTCACTAGTCGCCACCATTCTTGGAACGACCATCCTTCCTTGAAGCTTTATAGGAGATATTCTCATCTTAATGGGGTTTGACTCGGCAAACATGACATACGCGCGGCCATTTTCATTTTTTGCAGACTAGAAGTGTTCATTGCGCGAGTTGAAGTTTTCTTGCTTTCCTCTTACACCAAAATGCGCCCATATAGTCCTCGGGACTCTGGCTCACAGCTGCCGTCTTTTTTCCTGTAACTACTTTATAATTCGGTGTAGAAATCTCCGAGAACCTCTTCAAGATCTTCGAGCGAGAGAGTTTCAATGGCTTTCGGATTTTTTCTCTCCAAATATCCGCGTAGCTAAGTTTCGGGTGATTTTGTTTTTGTTTTAGTTTACTACTGCTTCTTCATACCAAGCTTTTTTTGTTTGTCGTCAACGGCAAACCCGAGTTTATCCGATCAAATGCAACCAATACAATTAAAATTTAATTGTTCAGTTATCGATACAATTTGGGATAAATTGTTCAGCTTCCAACCAATCAGAAGCGAGTATACAGTAGCAGTATTATTATTAACATAATAGTCGTGAAATTCCTGGATTCTTCCAAGTTAAAAGTTTCCGAAATCTTCCCGCCACTCGGGCTGTGTGGCGTCATGAATCGGATTTGGCCTTGACCTTGACCTTGGCCCTTCTTTGACCCTG
>JAHPZR010046192.1:2500-20000 GCA_019787425.1 Platygyra sinensis
AAATTAAGTTATACTAATAAAATTATAATAATAATTAATTTTACTGATAAAGTTATTAGCAAAATTTTATTGAAATTCTGTAGATAAAATTAACTACAAAATTTGTAATTATATATATTCCCCACATATATAAAATAATTCATATTTGTACTGCAGTTGTAGATGCGGTTGGAAAATTTACTGCGATGATCATTCTTCACTTTCACCTACAACCGCAGTACAAACATGAATTATTTCAAGGTCAATTTGTTCCTTAGGTCAATTTGTTTCAACCTAGGTCAATTTGTTCCAACCTAGGTCAATTTGTTTCAACCTAGGTCAACTTGTTTCAACCTAGGTCAATTTGATATTACAGTAACATTAATTTGTATATAGTTAGGGCAGAGGTACATGTACTGTAGTGTAATGATGGGTGAGAATGTCTGATTTGAATAATTTAAGGAAATTTATTACGACTACAATGTATATGTAATTAAAAAAATAGTGGAACTTGCATCCAAGTGTCCATGGCTCACTGGTAAGGCATCAGGACATGAATCCAAAGGAAACCAAAGGTCTGTGGTTCAAGGTAAGCATTGAGATAAAAAGAATATGGGCTGCAATGTTGGGAGAGCAGGGAGGGAATAGTAGGTGAAGTAAGTAGAGTGGAGATGAAGAGAAGGAGGATGAAGAGAAGGTGCCAAAAACATTTTTGTTTGCCGCAAAAAAAAAACTCAAATTGACCTAGGTTGAAACAAAATGACCAAGATTGAAAAAAATTTAACCTGAATTTAATTTTGACCTGTAACATTTTATTATGTCACTTCATGATCATTTCACTGCACCGGAAGATATGAACTCACCAAATTGACCTCGCTCCCAATGTGTGGCTTCATAGCTCTCACCGTACAGTGCCTCTCTCCACCCAAGTGTATAAATGGGTACCGGCAAATTGTTGGGGAAACCTAACAAAATCGCGGGGGAGTGACCTGCGATGGACTAGCATCCCGTCCAGGGGAAGTAGAAATACTTCCAGCTGCTTCATGCTACAGAAACCGGGATAAGCTCTGGCAGCTTTGGCCCAGGCTTGGCTCTAAGGCTTCACATATTTTTCACTGTTGGCTTTTTACTTTTTTCTATGACAACGTTATTGCAATTGGGTGTATCTATCGAGGAGAAGGCACCTTAAATAATCTGACATGCACAAGCGATATGGATGACAAGGGAACAGGCAAAGGGAAGTGCTTGTCCTAATGAATGGAAACCAAGATCCAATTGTTACTGCAAATTATTAGTTGCTAATTTATCGAAATATCCATTTGGGTTCAATTTGTTGTCCATAATAATCTTTCACATACAAAGTTCCCCTACAAACTGCTACAATTGCCGCCAAGTGGTCATCATTCACTTTGTCGCTGTACTCAAGTACCATGTGACGTAATGATGGCGCATAGGACATGGAGCGAGATGGGATCTCATCTCCCAGTGATTTGGCTGTTTCCTGCAAAGAAAGGGATCGCATAAGTTTTTGTTTATACAGGGCATGAATAAGCAGCTTTTCTTTTTCTGAGTTGTGTATGGTAAAAAAAAGGAGCCAAAAAGAAGTGAGAGCCATAGCTCTCATGAACATGAGATAAAAGTAAAAGAGGTCTGTCAGTAGTGCTATTCGTGTTCAACTGAAAATGTGATTGAATGGTTTTATTACGCTTTCATATTTAAGCAACAGAGTAACAAGTAATTTCTAAGACTTTTTGATTGAATAAACCACATGGCATATTAGAAATGAACAGAAACAAATCGCTAGCGAACGATAAGTGATATACAGTACAAACTTTATAACTGTTGTTCACAATTTCATTTTGATTGCCGTTAAAATAGTTAGTAGCTATTAGCCAATCAGAATGCACGTCTAATAATATACAGCGGTTGTGACAAATTTTTCAAGAGCACCATAGTTTGATAGTGCCAAGTTGACTATAATCCTGTCATGCCCTGACCCCGGGTGAGGGGGGAGGGGGGGGGGGTACTTGACAAATATTAATACGGGGAGGCTCCGCCCCGAGGTCCAACCCCTTACCCTTTTATATACCATTTTGGCAGAAAAGGTTCTCCTTTTACGTACCTTTTATTGAAAAAAGGTGCCCTTTTCACATACTTACTTTACGAAGTCTTGTTCTCATTTTCATGTAGTGCTTAATAAATAAACTGATACTGCCATAAGAGGCATCTATTCAAAGTAAAAGTCTGCATACGGGCCAAGTGCCCCATCAGGCCGGAGCTTATCCCGGTTTCCTTAGCATGAAGCGACTGAGAGTGTTTCTACTCCCCCCTGGATGGGATGCTAGTCCATCGCAGGGTTACCCCCCAGCATTAAATTTGCTGGTACCCATTTATACACCTGGGTGGAGAGGGGCACTGTGAGAGTTAAGTGTCTTGCCCAAGAACACAACACAATGTCCCCGGCCAGGGCTTGAACCCGGACCATGCGATCCAGAGACAAGCACACTAACCATGAGGCCACTGTGCCTCCCATTATAATTAAAGGCCTTTTTAAGTACCTAAATGACCGATTTCGCTACCCTTTAATTTACCTCAACTTGTGAAATCCGTACCCTTTTATATACCTGGAGCGTGAAAAAGGTACCCCTTTCGTGCGGAGCCTCCCCGTATAGGCCATTATAGGGAGTACCTCCCCCCCCCCCCCCCGTCCCCTGATACCTTGACTGGAGGAAAACAGCAACAACAACGACATGCCTGCAAATCTTGCTAAACCTCAGGCTCAGTGCCTACTAAAGCAGTTGCATGTGAAGCACAACAAGTTAAATAAGAAGATTTGTCAGGGAGTTACATGTCTGATTGTGAGTTTACACTGCGGCTTAGGGTTTTTAAGTATTCCCTGAGTCTGTTTCAAGTAGGTTTACCTCAAAGAGAAAGATGACATTACAGTTGAACCTCCTGCAAGTGACCTCTCAAAATGTCAAGCCAAGGTGTTTGCTTACAAGAGCTTAGACCATAATGGGTCAAAATTTTCCCGTATTAGCATAAAAAACTGCAGAAACTTATCCATGTTTCAAATCTTTCATTCATGCGAAAAGTCGATTTGAACAAAAAATCTGGTTCTTCCCATTGAGAAATTTCCATCTCTTGTACTTACCAGGAATGCGATAGTGTTACAACACCTTACCACCCAATTTTTGCTCTATAATCTGTTAAGTGGTCGCTTATGGAAGGTTAAAAACAAAAGAAAAATTCAAATTTCAACCTTTAAAAGTGGTCACAGTTGCTTACGAGAGGTGGTCGCTTGCAAAATGTTCAAAACTTTTGGCATTTTGGACTGACTGGTTGCTGAGGAGATGTGGTTGCTTACGTGGGATGGTTGCAACTGGAGTTTCGACGGTATTTTACTTTTCATACAATGTCAAAGTTGATGTCAAGGTATGAAATATTTGGAAGCTGCCCAGACAACTGCCATTCTTGCAATTCGGAACTTACTGAGTCACAGGTCTTCAAAGCAACTTTTCCTTGAGACGAACTAGTCTGGCGTCTTTTGCCATACCACCATAACTCTTCCAACAGCTGCCAGCGTTTCAGATCTCCAATAATCCCAAGGAAGGGCTGGGAAGTGATGAGTTTTAATCCACATAAAACCACCTTCTTGAGCTTGTTGCAACATCTTAACAAAGCACTGATCCCTGTGTCTGACAAACTCGAATTCCAACTTGCATCTATTTCTCTAAGCAGCGGCATGTTTTCCGCCAATCTGCCAAGTTCTGCATCTGTTAAGTTGTCAATTCCAGCAATGTTTAGCCATGAAACAAGATGGCATTTATCCGCAAGTGTGCTAAGAGTGAGCTTAGAGGCAGCACATTGGCGCAGGCCCAGGTGTTGAAGGGAATGACAACTCTTTGCCATGATTGCCATTCCCTGATCTGTGACATCTTCACACCAAGAAATATCCAAGACTTTCAACTAAAGCAAAGAAAAATATTAGATGTAACTTACCAAAAAACATTGTAATACTTGTTAGGGTGATTCTTTTAATCAACTGTTGACTTTGCGGTATCTGTCAAATAACACCCCAGGTATACTATCTCCATCCAGATATCATACTGTGCCCCCCCCCCCCTCCCCTGCATCCACAATGTTTACAATCCTCCATGTGCATACCAATTGTCCTTCCCCCCATACAAAACAACAAACAAACAACAAACAAATAGACTTTATTAATAATTAACACTTAAAACTGAGAACATGTACAACTCGCATATAGCGTAAGCTAGTCGAGGCGAGTTGTGCAGGAAGAAAAAATACAATACAAAATACATACATGCAATAGATCAGTTGCATTATTTCTCTCTGAACTTCACTACTTAATTGCATAATTTCTTGTGGTGTGTATGGTTTAGGTCAATTTGTTCTTAGGTCACAATGTTTTCAACCTAGATTAATTTTTTTCAACCTAGGTTACATTTTTCAACCATCTTATTATGTTTTCTCAATTTTGGGGGTGTTCGTAAAAGAATAACATACATGGACACAACACTCACCCTCCTCAGTTCGTAACCCTACCCTACCCACCAGGATCCCATATCAAACCCCCTTACCATTAGCCTAACCCTAACCATAACCCCCAAGATCTTTTTTCTGACTTTGTAGTCCACCTTCATGTCGACTAGGCCACCCAAGCAACCACAGCAATTGGTTTGTAACTTATTGGTCCAACATTCACCCCTGGGGGCTTTTGACACAAGATTATCTAGGTTGAAATTACTCTAACCTGAAGATTAATTTGATCTACAACATGTACAATGTTGCTACCCCTCTACATAAATATTACTTTTCACATGATGCCACTTCATACAAAATGACCCTAATGTGTGTTTCATTACCTTCTGTATGAGTAAAAAGTAAGTATCTAGTATTATTGGCTTAACATGCCAGCACCAGTTCCAGCCGCATGAAGAGACTGGGCTTATTACTACTCCCCTTTTATTAATTAAGGGATGCTAGTCCATGCCCTGTTACCCCTCCCCCCTCCCCCCCTGCATGTTTTGACAGGTTTGCTGTATCAATGATTTTCCAGTTAGTTACCTATACTCTGATGAGGGGGGGGGGGGGGGGGGGAAGGGTGGCACTAGAAACACAACTCCTTTATTTCCAGCTCATGACAGGTAGAAAGACAGTTATGTCACTCACAGTAGCTCATTCCGCCAGAGTATAGACCAGCTTCTGTAGCCTGAAGTATGTAACTATTTCTACTCTCCCTGTATATGAAGCAGGCCGATAACTGGGCGACCCCCAACTTTAAATTCACCAAATCTCATTTATACACCTGGGTGGAGAGACGCACCATGAAAGTTAAGTGTCTTGTCCAAGAGCACAACACAATAACCCTGGCCAGGGCTCAAACCTGGACCACTTAATCCAGAGCCTAGCTTGATAACCATTTAGCCATTGTGCATCTGATACTCCCCATGTACTGGCCTCCAATTCAGCTTTATAGCCTGTCAGCAAGTTCTCATGGAATATTTAACAAATTGACATCAGTTTTTCATGCGTCTGTCCTGTTATTGATCATGAATTTCATCATAACATTGTAAAAGTAGCTGCTGTGGATCCACAAGGCGATAGCTGAGTGGATCCGCAGGCTACTTTGATGTTATGAAAAAATTCATTGTCTATAACAGGACAGACACATCAAAAACTGACATCCAAACTGTCAAATTGTCCGCTCTCGCTCGTTGCCCCATTGCATAAATTATAAATTCATGTGTCTGTCCGCTTATTGATGATAAAAATAAGCCAATGAGTGCACAAGAATTTGTGCTGTTATCGTAAAAAGACAACGTGCTCACAGGCTAGCATGTGTACACCGTCTGTCCTCTGTCAGGACTTGATACCAGTCCAGTGGAGCCCACTGTGTACCCACTGTTTGGTTCTCAAGAGCAATCCATTAATCACAGAATACCCAACTGGCACCTTACCTTTCCTCCACAACCCTTTGCTATGCTATCAAGTGTACAGTCAGTGATGGGTGCTTCAGCCAGAGACAATGATTGAAGATGATTGCTTCTTGTCAGGGGCATTAAGCCATGATCAGTAACATAACACATTCCCTTAAGGTCAAAACTGCTCAGCTTGGGGCAATGTATAGGGATGGAGCTCAGAGAAATATTGCTAAGCTTTTCACAGTCAACCTAATAAAACAAAACAAATTAATAACAGTATCAGTGGTGGATCTAGGGGAGGGGCCTGGGGGGGGGGGGGGGGCTGCTCACCTCTTATTTTGCGTAAAAGAAAAAAAATTCACAGAAGGAAGAAAAGCAGGCAGGGTAAGCAAAACAACCCCTCCACCCTTAGCTCAAGGTCTGGATCCACCAGTAAATATTATAATTGTAAATAAAGTGTATAGCTAGACAAGTGTCCCATATCCCAAAAGTATTCAATATCCCAGATTAGTATATACTAAAACAGTGGATAGCGTTGAAGGCGCACACTGATTGGCCTGACACACTCCGGATCTTTTATGCTATTGACCTCCGAGCAACTCGCAAAAAAACAGCGTCCCAATTATCTCACTGTTTTAGTATATACTAAAACAACTATTCACCTCAGTGCTGGTGGCTAGCGGTGGATATTTACTGAGCTGCTTTGCGGCTTGGTAAATGTCCACTTCTACTTCGTTGAATAGTTGTTAATTATAAATTTGACACAGTACATACAGTAAAGAGGTTTCCTTTATGCAACAAAATTCACAGTATGTTTTGTAACTCCTTGTAACTCCTAAGTCCTTCTACTGTATGTGTTGTACTGAAACGATCAGAGGATCACATCTAATCATGTTACAAGATCTACAAAGGGTCAATAACTAAAGAAATGGAATCAGACATGGTCAACATACCAGAGACAAACACTCCAGCTCAGGTTCATTTTTGAGCAGATATGTCAACATTCTGTCATCCAACTCAGACCATGAAACTGCAAAATTTTTCAAACATTTGTTCGCATCTGAAAATATCTTCAAACATGCTTGACCTAAAGGTTTGCTTTGATACCACATGTTAGTAATGTCCAAACTTGTAATTTTGGGCTGAAACAACTGTGCTTGAAGCAAATCGGTAACTTGTATGATTTTACTGTGTGACAATGTACAGTCTTGCAAACATTTCTCTGTAGTGGCTCCTACATCGGGAAGTATTACAGCGCAACGCGACTGTTCACCCTGTTCTGTCTCACACTCAGTAAACACAGCCTCCTCTTCCCAACAAGTTGCAATGGCATGGTAAAATTCTCTTCCCTTCTCATCTTTGTGAGCGGTGATAGATGAAGTGAATGATTCAGCATTTTCAGACATTATGTATGGAATGGTGGAGAAGCTGTCACTAATGTCGTCTGTTTCTTTCTTGCAAGGTACCATGGGCAAAACAGATTTCTCCACTTCCACCTTACAATGTATTGGAGGTTCCTTGCATTCTGCTTCTTCATCTATTTCATGTAATTCCACTGAACGTACGATTGGACAAACAGAGTTCTTAGGTTTCACTCCTGCTGGTGTCACAATCGGACAGTAAGATTCCTCACTTTTTATAACAACTGACTCCTTCTCCTTGTCTTTCTCACAAGGTATTGTAGGAGTGTCAGGCTCTATTCCATTGAGTAATGGAATGCTTGGAAGTGTCAACACCTCTGTCGTCATGCTAGGGATGTCAAACCCGATTCTCAAACTGCTCATTCCAATTGCATGACCCCGGTTTAAGTGATCCTCCACAGGATGACTCTCTGTATCAAACTCATCTTCAAGAATCTCCTCTGTTTCAAGTTCTCCAATAGATTTCTTAGTAGTAGTTAATGCTGTGGGATTTCTTTCGATATGGTGCTCTTTTTTCATGGGCACAGTCTCCAATCCATTTAAGAGACTCTGTTCTTGAACAGAGGGTAATAACACACTGTTGAAAGATCCATTTTTCATTTTCGAGTCCTTCAAAGGTTGAACTTCAGAAGCAACATTCCAGCATTGAAAAGTTCTTTTCATATCATTAGCTTTCTTCATAATGTCTTCATTACTATGCACACATGTTTTTTTATCTTCTGTTTTTAGCAACTGCTCATCACTTAATGTGTTCTCCTTTTCATGCAATGTGCTGCTCGTTACCGTTTCTGGTAGGAAGCTACTACATGTATGTATCAAATCAACATCAGATGACAACTCTTCATGGCAAGGCACCTCTGAAGGTTTATTTGATTCTTGTACATGTAGGATCCCCTCTGTTGATTGCAACAATGAAGGTTCACATGTCATGGGAAGAACATTCATAAGTGTTGACACTTCCATTTCATTCAATTGACTGAAGTCATAAGTATCTTCTGCAGACTCTTCTATCGGATTAGAACCTAAGAAGCCTTGGGTTAAGAGGTCTTGATTGCCATACAATGCCCTACATGACTCATCAAGATTAGCACAGGCAAGTTTCTTTTTTGCTTCACTTGATGATGAAACTGAATCAGTTTCTACTGGATCAGGAAAGCATATCATCCTTGCCACTTTTTCCATGTTCAATCCTGCCAGATACAGTAATGCTGTGCAATTAATTCCTGTCCAAGCAAGATTGATGCTGGTTAGATTAGCCCCACATAAACCCACAATGTATTTCACTGCAACAGTTGAGAGTGACTGACAACCTGATACATCAACGCTTGTGAGACTATGCCCAGGTTGCAGTGTGTGACTAGTAGAAGCTGTACTTGACGTGTTGTTCTTGGAATCAGAGAGTGCAAAAGCAGCATCAGTTATACTTTTACAGCTGGAAAGGTTGAGATGTTTTAAGAATGGACAGCACATCAAGGCCACCTAAACAGGGAAACATAATTTCAGAAAACTTCTAAAGCTACAATTGAAAACATTGAACTACATATATTGATTGTAGATTATAAATTATTATTCATTCAAAATATTTAAATTCTTGTTTCTGATAACCAGCTGCTGTTGACCTGATTTGACAAGAATCTTTGTCATATTGAACCATGATGTGAAAAGTGCAGCCTGCTGTAGATTATTGAACAGATGACGTCAAAATGATGTCAAAAATGCAGCCTGCTGCAGATTATTGAACATTTGACTGAGGAAACCTAGTGACAAGATTGTATTATTTTTGGTGAGCAGAAAAACAAAGAGTGAAATGGCAAAACTCCTTTACTATCTGATCACATGTTAATAAACTTAGCAACTATAACAGCCTCTTGACTGTGAAAGTGTCACAGATTCCACTCCAGTTGACATGCTAAATGCTCAATTACCATTAAACTCATCAGCAATAGATTGCTTGGGGAATGCTGCCTAGAAAGGAGGGTGAGGCCATGAATCAACCTGAGCCGAATGCGTAGGGTATCCATGACAACCCTGTGAGCGGCAGCCACCCACCTGGCATCGTCAAACTGACAAGTCAGTGGAAACACAAATACTTACCACATATTTACCAAAACAAGAGGGAGGGGCGGGCCGGGAATAAAATTACAGTGCAAACTATCCAACAGTATTAACAAAACACAAATGACTTGGCATCCGAAGCCAAGCCGTAAGCCATGTGGGGCCCCTGCACAAAACCCCCGGCCACCCTGCACCAGAACCCTGGGAGATACTGCTGACCAGCATTGTCTTGCATTTAACTTAGCCTAAATTACATTTAGCCACATGTAGTGCTCACCCAGGGGGGGATGAAAGGTCTTCCCATGATGCTTAGAGTGAAAAATACATGTTTTCACACAGCCACGTCACGCAAATGGAGGTTTTCGCGTGTTAAATACCGGTTTTTCGGATGGATCGTTTGCTTTTTTCTTTAAAGATATCGGTAAGTTTTTTATTTTGCATTTGTCTTTCATTGCTTTTCTTTAATTATACCCAATAATCTTTAAGTAACTATTATGTTTTGTTCTGTTTTGACAGCTTTGTTTGTGAGCAGTACGCCGTGACGTCGCCATTGTTTTCTCTCTGACTTTTCGGCAAGGTAAGTTTAAATGCTTATTATTCTGATATTCTTGAATACATTTACCCGTTGAAGCATGAAATCTCTTGTTTAACCTTTACTGAACATAATCAATTTAAATGTATTCTAATGTACTCAGGTTTATTGGCAAAAATTACTGGGTTAAAATAGCTAAAAAATACGGCGCGAAAGGTTCATTTCGAAGCCTTGTTTTAAAACAGCACCATGTGTTCGTGAACAGTTTTCGTTTCATCACTTCAGCTTTTTGCCCTACTAGTATTTGGATTGTCCCTTTCATCGAAAGGAAGGTTTTCCGAGATCTTTCGGACCAGGTTTCTTCTAAAACAGTCGACGTCTCGTTTGTTATGATCAAGCTTATGTGAGGAACTGTCCAACTCGGCTGTCGAACTGCAAACTATTCATGTTGGTTCGAGTTCTTGCTACAATTCCTTTATATGCCCTTTGTTTTTTTTTCGTTGCAGATCGTGGACAGCTCCAAGAGAGCACGTATAGAGAGTGGCTCAACACCTCATAAACCAGAAAGAACTAAGCCGAATAATGGCAGATACAACACGCAACACAGTCAACAGACTTGTGCGTAATGAGTTAAATTTGAATCTTGTGGTACTAGAAAGATCAAAGGATAAATAAACCTATACATCGAGCTCCAAGAACATAAGCTCGATCAGATAGCTGCAAGAAACATTAGAATTTCTCTAGACAAGCCTATAGCTTTCTCGAAATAAAGCTACGGCATGTCCGAAAGAAAACGTAGGAGGACAAATATGATAACTGTGATAAGAATCAACCTACTGTACTCACAAACAGCTCTAATTATAACCGGGCCCAGCGTCACACTACAGAATGCGAGTAAGCAACACATTCACAGTAAATTTCATATTTTGTCCCTCAAAAGAAAATACTTGGGGACTTAAAAACAAATCTTGCAATAGAAATGAGCCAAAACAATACACTAACGCATGGTAAATTATAGAGGTGTCAAACTCAACGAAGGAACACGCAGATAACAGCGGAAATCATGCAGACCTATGACCTCTTAAACTTTGCCTTGGCACGATCTATCTAACGGCTCTAGTTTTCTCCTTATAACACAACACGAAATGCCCTTCATAAACAAGAACACGGTGAAGCGACAAAAAGGTCGAAAGACCGAAAAATAAACGGCAAAGGTACAAATGGCACGAACCGTAGGAGTCGTGTTTGGCCTGTCTGTTTTATTTACATCATTCCGACAGTTTCACTTTTGATTCTTTGCTCCAGAGGAAACAACAAAGACGTCTTACGGCCAAATCGCTTGGAGAACTGAAGTGCCCAAGCACATAACAGATTTCCATACAAGCAAAACTAGTCACTGGAGTAAATTTCTCAGTTGAGAGGTCGATACAGTGAAGATATATCACACTGGATTCGTCGAATGGGCGCACGGAGCACTCTGAAACGCGATCGAAATGAATGGTCACGTGAGCAACCCACTTCGATAATATAGTTCGAAACAAAGGATTATGGGAAGGCCTTTCATCCCCCCCTGGTGCTCACCTGAACTATGTCATCTGAGACAACTTCTGAATTTTCTAAGGACAGTGACACCAGGTTTGAAGCTCTTTCTCCGATACAACAAAATACAGTTGGATGAAGGAGATGAACACATTCACTGAAGTCAAGTGCCTGAAGCTGTTGACACCTACAATAAAAATTTATACATAATCTTCACCAAATTATTTATTCTTTTTTCCAATTAAATAGAAAAATTTGGGGCTAGGGGCACTTGAACACTATACATACGTATATGCCCATGTAGGAAATTAAAAGTCATAAACTTGAGCATTAACTGGCATTGAAATGTAAAAAATGTAAAGTAAAGTAAGTAAAGTAAAAGCTTTAATTAATGTGTCAATGTATTTAGTTTTCACAACTAATTGGGGACACAAAAATTAAAATTGTTTACAAATAATGTTACACGTAAAAAGTGCATGGGTGGATTTGAACCCAGGCTGACTGGGTCATGATCGGATCTCGTGAACGCTACATCACTGCAAAGCTTACACAACAGCTGATACAAGAAGCGAAGATAAGAACGTAATATCATTCATACAAATAACAAACATACTTCGCGACTGTCTTTTGAAGTCCATTGCAAGACAGACGAGTGCAGTTGGTTACTTTGAGATGTCTTAGATGAGGAGGTGACAGAATAACTAGCAGTTCATCAGTAAGTTGACTGGGAAAGTCTTCAATGATCTGTGTAAGAATTTCGTCGCCAAAAACACCTTGTCCCCAACCTCGAAAATACTCCAGCATGACCACATGATCTCGTGAGATATCACTGCTACAAACTAAATACTTCAGTATGGTTGTTTTGACGATATAGCGTAAATCAGGCGGGTTCATGGTGAAAAATCAGCAAAGGAACTTGACCAAACTTTTTTCACTGTTCGTCCGCCATATTGATTGCATATCCCACAAAGCACTAGGATCACATGATGTTGACATACGCATGCGTTCCAAGGGTTTAACCGCCAATCGCATTTTGCGCGTCATTTTCCAAAGCAACAGGCGCGTGGATGATCATAGCGTCAACAACAGCTTCGAAAACCGCTGTAACTTTTTCTTTCTTTGAATCGGAGCAATCATAGCTAGCAGAGATGAGTCTTTCGCTAAAGACGCCTGATTTCAGCAAAGGTAGAGGCTCAAAAGGCAAACGGCGGGAGCTGGGCGAGGAGCAAAAACAAGAAATCAAAGAGGCTTTTGACTTGTTCGATACAGACAAGGATCGGGCGATAGACTACCATGAGCTCAAGGTGAAGCATGCCTAAAGCGATCAACTTTAGCGATTTTTCATTAATCTTTATGACTTAAATGGTTTTATTTGTAGGACGTTACAGTACTGGAGAGGGATTTTTGAAATTGCTTCTCTTTTGTTTCGCTAATGATTGTGTGACCTCCTTTTGAGCAGGACTTTTCTACTAATTGACCTTTTTACTTAAGAAATTATTCTTTCGGCATTGTCAGAAAAGAAAACCGGTGAATTGAAACCATTCATGTAGACCACAATGGCTGCAGTTCGCTGGATTTAAAATCGACGACTGGAGCCGTTTTATGGCATGCCCTGCTAGAAAACAACGAGGTGACAGCCAAAGTCTCCGAAGGTCAACGCTCTGCATTTTCCACTCACAAAAACGCAAGCTTACATATGTATATCGCTAAATTTTGTAACTGTGGAAAGAAATACTTCACATTGATATAAATAGCTGAAGTGTTTCCGTTCATTTACATTCCCGACTTTAACGCAATCTGTCAATGTTAAATTTCCTTTTCTTTAATTTATTCAAACAGCTTACGAAATTTTCTTGCGGTTTAATAATAATAACTATGTTCTCCAGATTCACGAACTTTTGTAACTTGATTGGAAGGTTCTAAAAGATTGCATTTGGTGTGATATCCATCTACATGCATATTGTACGTCTCAAATTTGTACACATCTGATGTCTTAATATTCTGTGAAAGGGAGAATATTGTTTTTTGGAGGGCATTTGATTTGAAAACTCGCTGTCTGTGGCTATGTGTTGATCAAGCGTTTGGGATTGGGTTTGAATGACCGTTCAGCCGGGTCCTGTTCAGGATTCAATTGCCGAGAATTGTATTTGTAAGAAGAGTGCAACTTTCTTCTGATGAATAAAACCAGTTTCTAATTGTATTCTGCTTGAGGGAAAATTCAATTATGGTTTTGACAACTTAAGTGGCGTGTCATTTAAATGTCAATCTCATTTTGTACCTTTGAGAACATTTAAGAAGAGCTTATTAAAACACCCTTAATATCGTAGTATAAGAGACAAAAGCACTTTGGACTTGTGCTTTGAGAATGTGTTTGGCATTTTAGTGTCAATGATGTTCTTCCATTTTTTTTTTTTTTTCTGCAAATTGCAGTTACATAAGATGACCAATCATTGGTAATTTACAAATCTAGGAAGGTAAACAATTGATCATGAACATACTCAATGTCTCATGTCGCGGCTCAATGTTTCTTTGCTTTTATCCCATGACAGTCTGGAACTGGCCCATATTGAATTGATTTATCAAGAAAGTAGAACGATTTGTACATGCTGCCGGAGGTGTGATAAAAATCTGAGGGAGTCTATTTGCTCTCATACTGACAGGCAAGGGTAGCATCGGAAAAAGGCTGTTTGCAAACTCTGAAAATAAGCCCTATTCTACAAACATTTTCTTGGATTTAATAATTAACAAATGGATGCCAGTTTTTCATGCATCTGGCCTGTTATTGATCATGAATTTCATCATAACATTGTCAAAGTAGCAGACTACTTTGATTATGACCAAACTCTTTGTATTTAACAAGACAGATGAATGAAAAACTGGCACCCATTTATTTTTTACAATTATCATATCAAACAGTCAAATTGTCCCCTCACGTTCCTTGCTGCCTGGCATAAATTATAAATTTATGTGTCTGTTCACTTATTGACTATAAAAATTAGTCAAGGAGCATGCGAGAATTTGTGCTTTTATCATAAAATACCACATGGTACATGAACATGCTGGGTCTAGCAGCACAGTCATCAATTTATTGTAAGGAAATCAAGAGTTTTTTCGTTGTGCATATAATGATATATGAAACACAGAACAGGAAGAGTTTTCAGTCATACTAAATGCATAGCTGAAGAAGTCTTTAAGAGTCTTTTACATTTTATGTAACAATATTAGACACAGAATTGAAATGTGTAAGGGACTTAAATCAGTACAGTACTTGTAAATTGAGTCTTGATTACTAGAGCCTGTAAGCTCAGTTTTTGCTGATGGAAGACCTACTGTAGTAATTATTTTGTTTAATAAAAATACATTTGTGCCAATGATTTTGGGAGGGAGGCTTGTTTTTGTATTGATAATGTACTTAATGTTTGGATCGTCTAGTCCATGGAAAACAGAACATTTTTTAAACTCATGCTAACTTTCTTTATTTCGCAGGTTGCAATGAGAGCTCTTGGATTTGATGTGAAGAAGGCTGATGTTCTAAAAATCATGAAGGATTATGACAGAGAAGCTTCAGGCAAAATAACATTTGATGACTTCAATGAAGTCAGTAAGTACATTTACAACAAGCCAAAAAGGAAGCTAGAAAGCTGCATGTGGCTAAAAAGACTACAAACAAGTAATGTTTTTGCAATCATGTAAATTATACATACCACCGTTTTCTTTGATACGCAACTTTAGAAAACAAAACACCCGCAGAACCATTTCAAAACTTTCAGTCAATCATACATGTTATCGACAGATCGGATCAAAATCCACCAATCACAGCCCGCTAGCATGACATAAAGAAGGTCTGAAGGTCACACTAGTGGCTGTGATTGGTGGATTTCGATTCGATCTGTCGATAACACGCAAGACTGATGGAAACTTTGGAAACATTTCTGTGGGTGTTTTGTTTTCCAAAGTCACGTATCAACGAAAACGGTAGGATGTGCAGTGAATAATCCTGCACATTGTAAAGTTCTTTTTTCTCGTGACTTTGGATATATTTATCTAGACAGTATGTACAGGTGAAGTTATTTAACAAATTAAGTATAAGCTTTATAATCACTGGTTAGGAGGACCAGATGGGAAAAAGTGCAGATGAGTTTGTTGGAAGTCATAAAATTACATGTATGTCTGGTGCTTGTTATGTGCTGGTGATTGGGTGAGGGCTTAAATTGTGTAGCAGCAGTAAAACAGGGCACAATTGGAGGGAGAGTGAGAGCGTGGAGTAGAGGAGAGGAGGAACACCTGCAATAAGAACCCCTTCGTTCATTGCCTGTTCACTGACATTCAGGAAATGAACAAACTGGATTTCTTTGAAACCTTCTCTTGAATCAATGAATGAACTTCATTTCTCAAAAAAGAACTTGTAATTATTTCTCTACCTCTTTTGTTTCTCTTTCCTCTTCCTCTGTTTCACTGTTTTATGTGTTGTGATTTGAGGCGAGTTTGGTATGTCAAGGAACGAGTTTGCAAACTTTTTAAAGTTTGTCAATGCGAGTTTGCCAGCTTATGTTTGCCATGTGAAGGCCACTTAATGAGACAGTGTTACAGTCTTGTTGTTATGATCTTTTTCCTTGTTTTTCTTTCTCTTGATACCTGAAGAGAACAAAGCTATTAAAGCTGATTTCCAGTCCGTACTGCGCACTCTCAAGAGTTTGTTTACGACTTTTGTTTTGTTTCATGTAAGACGTCACAAAATGTAGCATTTCGCATCTACTTACATGAAGTAAATTCAAAGTTCCATGTCAACCGCCATTATCGATGCGAAGCTTTGTGGTTCATTCTTTCTGATATATCACTCGATGAAAACCTTCACAGCTGTAAAAATCAATGAAGCTGTTGGAAAAAGAATTTGAAAGGTCTCAAAGAAAAGGTATGTGATTCTTAACGAATAACATTTGCATTCCATCGAGTGAGCCGTTTATAATGTTTATAAACACCAGGGTTCTGAGACTGCGCAGTACGGACTGGAAATCATCTTTAAGAATGATTATGTTTTTCTTGGCTGTCCCCCTAAATATTGTTTGTTGTATATAGACACAAGTGTTTTACTGGAAAATACTTCACTTGTAAAATTCATACAAAACTACATCCATGACTCGAGTGGCATATTTTAAGTATCCTCACTAGTGAAGATATCAATGATTTCACTAATATCAAGCTTGTTTCTTAAATTGTACTGTCGTAAATTCTTTGGTGTACATGTATGATCAAAACATTTTTGGGTCTTCCTCAAAAGTCTTTGGCAATCTTCGGAAATTTTTTGAAATTTTCGGAAAATGTTCAGGAACGTTCATCTGGCCTCCTGAACAATTTTGGAAAATCTTTGGAATTCTTTGGAAAGTGATCGGAAATCTTTGGAAAATCAAAAAAAACAACATCATTAGTATGTCTATATAATAAAGAAAACATTACATGTTAGTTCCAATATATGAATTTCAAGTTCTCATGGCAATAACAATATCTCACACGTTCACTGTGCTCACTCATGAGATATTGTTCTTGCCACTCAAACATAAAATTCACATCTTTTTGCCAACGCGTAATATCCTCTATGAATTTTTCCCTGTAAAGGTCACAGAGGGATAAATTGTCTTTAGAAAGCTTGGTCCCTAATGTTATACAGTGGAGTGCCTGTATGCAAAGAGAAATTGTATTATGTATGTACAGTAGTCTTACTACCCAATAATGCAAGAAAAAAACAGACAATATTTTATCATACAATATACAAACCAATGGTTGCAACAATTGCATCGATTACCAAGGCTTAAGTTGTTTTTGATTTGTTTAGTGACAGACTGGATGCTGGACAGAGATCCTCAGGAAGAAGTATTCAAAGCATTCAGGTTATTTGATGATGATGACAGTGGGAAGATCAGCCTGAGGAATCTCAGACGAGTAGCAAGAGAACTGGGTGAGAACATGACAGACGAGGAGCTTCGTGCCATGATTGACGAGTTTGATAAAGATGGTGATGGAGAAAGTGA
>JAHPZR010046193.1:0-5000 GCA_019787425.1 Platygyra sinensis
CTGCAGCCACAGTGCAGTTGATACTGCCTTTCTGAATCGCGCTATGTTCAGTTGATTTGTTTGGTTGGGCTGCTGAACATGGTCTTGTACTTGACTTTGATGACGACGGAGGGCAAAGAAAATCTTTGTGTGAGAGAAGGTCGAGGTTACTAGACTCAGTGGTATAAGTATAGCTCCGATTAAAGAGAAGTTCGAAAAGAGCTTCATTGTTGCAAACCCAGCAGGCAGCACCAAACGGTGATAATGATACAACGGGTTCGCTTCAAAGTAACAACCTGTCTGTATCTTAACCCCAACATAAGGGCAAGAAGTCTGTCTACGCTTATTGCAGTCAGTGTCAACAAAGACGCACAAGTCAAAATTGTGCCTGTTGTCCACACTGTGACTGCTACGTAGTGACAAATGTTCCAATGTTCATTCACTACAGTCACCAACAGAGTAACATACAGAGGCTCTGAAAACAGACCAGCACAGAGATCACTTACTGCAAGGCTGCGCAGCAAGAGTTTGGATGGAGGATGCAGTGAAGAGTCTTTGCTCAGAGCGACTAGGACCAAACCATTTACAAGAGAAGCTGTAATGGACAGAAAAGCATTTAAAACTGCGATAAATGTCAACTGGCCATGTAACGCAGCAGCTTTGTCTAGTGAGCAGTAGAAGGATTGAACGTTTTCAGACTAGTTCTGCTTTTCGTCAGAAACATTTGCGGCAGCCATTAGTCTGCAGCAATACTGTGTATCTCTGTTGGCGTGAGGTTTATCTCTGGCTTCAATGCCTTGATCAAAATTCATGCTTTTTCATTTATTTGTCCAACATGTCATCTATGAACAGTTAACAACTTAATTAGTCGAGGAGATGGTTTTATTGTGAAAGACTCACCTATTTGTACTTGTAGCAGCTTTGTCACTTTTTTGTTGGAAAATAATTTCATATAAGAATAAGGAGAAAAACACAAACTTATGGTCTAAATAGTGACCTCGAAGCGTTTATTTTCAATTTTAGGGAATATTCTTCAATTCTCAGAATTCAGAAAAATTTATGTTATAAGTTATAAGTAATAGGTTATTTCAAAGGTATGGTTTTTGTCAGCAAATAGTAAAATGAGCATTTGAAAAACAGAACACTTTGACTTTAATTTGCATGGCTACTGATCTTTCAGCAGCTAGAATTCCTGCATTCTCACTGAAGCTTTTTTTGTCAGGTTCAAAACTATTCCGTCCCCACCCCAATTGATCTATAACCAAGAGGGAAGGGAAAACACGTTGGTAAAAGAGGAGGCCGCTTGTTTCAAAACGCGACTATTGACCCGGATGTCTTGAGAACAAGGTATGTATTGGAAAGTAACTTAATTACTCGTCAGTGAAAAGGTTCTGGAAGCAAAGATCAGCCTGTTCTGTCTGCTACTTTGAGCATTTAAGAGGCGCCTTGGGCACTAGCTGATTCAAGCTAATAGCTCCTTTTTTCCTCTCAATGACAACTGCTTTGCTAGAGCTGGTTTGTATTTCATTTACCTCTGCTTCAAGAGTACCCTCTGCAAGCTGCTTTAATGTTATCGAAGTCAATAAGTTTTCCATATTTTATGTTCGTTGTTCATAATTGACTGACAACTTTCTTTAATTACCTTTCATTTAAGGTGACAAACACGTCTTTGTTTGACTTACTTGGCAATTCAGTAACTGCTGTCAAAACAATCCAAAAATAGCGCAAAGGAACTGCATTAGTAGACATCAGCTTTTATTTTTATTTGAGACCAGTTAGAATATTCAGTTTTCATGGGTCCTCTATCCTGGTCGAATTGGAATTTAGAGATGTTGGTTTTTGTGGAGGAAGGTAAACCGGAGAACCAGGAGGAAAAGCCTCGGAGCAAGTAGTCTCCTCGGCAGCCGTTTATTGGGTCGTCACGCAACGCTTCCGTGACATCCCAAAAAACGGCTGCGGAGGAGAATACGGAGCAAGACTAGAACTAACAAAAACAAAAACTCGACGCTAGGCTAGAATCGAACTTGGGCCACATTGGCTGGAAGCGAGCGCTCTCAATGTCGTTGCGCCATCCCTGCTCTCCACATATGTTGTTGTATAAACAAACTAAAATGTAAAAGGTTTCAAACAATCGTAAGAGTGCTCGATGCAAATACATGCAGAGCGAAATACTAATTCAAGATAGCAATTGCAACACAGTTACTCGAGTTTCACGCACGAAGCGATCGTCATTTCTTTTTTTTAATTAGTACGTTGTTGTATAGAAATGCTAAAGAAACTGCTTCCTGTAATTAACACCTTACACTTGGTCTTTATCAGTGAATGCACTTAATGTGAAAAATTTTTAAACTTGTAAATTTGCTTAATATTTGTTCTGAACTCTTGAATTAATTTTCAAAAGCAAAAGGTGGAAAACTCAAACCAGTTAGCCTTCCAGCACGAGTTTTAACATGGAAGACTTGAGATGACTGATTTTAATGTCTTGAATAAGGCGCTAATAGTCGCATGGATACCACGCATAAAATCCGGAGACGTAGCATCCTGGAAAATCATCCCTAACGAGAGAGAAAAATGAAAGACTACAATTCTTGACAATTGTAACTATGATATTAACAGACTACAGGTCAGAAATTTACCCCTTTTCTATTTTGAAGCACTAAAGCATTAACAAATGACTAACGATTCTACAAGAAGTTAGACCCCTTTTAACTCATAAGGAGTAATTTCGAATAATCGAAAAAATTTGACTAATGGCAAACTGATATCCTACAAATGTTGGCTTGACCAAAGCATGATGCGTTTCACGCCAAGATCTCCTTCAAGAGAACGGGAAATTCCTGTCCTTGAATGACTGCCCTTCACCCTCTACTTCGCTATTATTAACTTTATATCGCAATGCCCAGAAAGTGAGGAGAAAGAAGAAACCATTTCCACGAGATATGTGTACAAATTGATGTTGAAGAATTAAATTCTTCGTACTACCTACTGCTGAAACTCAAATCTTGAAACATGATTTCACTCCATGTCCAGCGCCGTAGCTAGTAACAGGCCAACCGAGGCACTTGCCTCGGTCATTTCTTTGGCTTTTGTTGTTTATAGTACCTATATACCTAGGAAGAGAATTCAACCATGGACTGATTGCCTCAGTCATAAGTTATTCATAGACATTGCCTCAGTGAAAATTTTTTTTCTGGCTATGGCCCTAATATCCCGTCCAAAAAGTGTGCGGATTACCTTGCCAGATCAAGTCTGACATTAAAATAACAATGTTTCAATACCAGATCGTCGCAACTAAAAGGACTCTTTTAGGGCCAAAAATTCTGACAACGATGTCTGTCCTCAGTGCTTAGCCGATACACATTCCCTGTATAATATGTTCTTGCGCTGCTCTTCCAGTTTAGCCTTTTGGAAGACCTTTTAAAACTGGTGGACAAATAAAATGAAACAGCAACTGTCAAATAGTATAATTTATTCGGTGTTTTCGACAGAACGGAACATAGATGTTCTTTGAACTATCAGTTTCTCATTGAGAAATTTAATTTCTACATACTGCAGCTGCCTATACGACGAAAAGCTATGCCTTCAACAGTTTTCCCATGCTTCTAAAGGATAAATTCAAAGTAAAGCGGAAAGCTCTGTCGCGAGGCTAACTTCAGTTTTTCCTTTAAGTTCGTTTTCAAAACGTTTTGCACATTAAATAAACTTTTTGTAAATACAAAAGCAAAACATGAACATCGCTGACAACGAATTGCTGGTTGTTGCATTTCCTTTAAAACTGCCTCAGATAATTTTTTGGATGGTGTTACAACTGTTTTGTACCTCTGAAAGCCTATTCCGTCAGAAATATCTAATCCTGAGTTGTTTGGTTTATTTTCGGGCAAAAGTATTTAATGATCTTTGTAATTTTAAAATTAAAAGTTCATCTGTCTCGCCAACTTCGAGCGTCATGTTTATCTATTCCTCCTTGTCAGTCAGGCGTATAATATTTCCTGTTTTTCAATTCTTTCTGTAAAATAATTGCTTGTCCCGAGGAAAGAGTGACTCTTCGGTTTTAAAATATTTCAGATTAAAATCATTGAGCTTTCTTGAAAATTAAGACGGTTACATTAGATATCTTTGCTTTTGATAGCTCGGTTTGAGAAGTTCAGCAGTTATGCATGCGTCGTTCATCCCAAATTCGCTTACCAAGAAGCGTACAAGTATTTTCTACTCACTGCACTCACTAGCTAAGCTTCAAAGTTTTTCCTGATGTTGTACCGTAGTTAAAAGAGAACCTGAATCGATGAAAAAGGCTGTATTTGAACTTAAATCAACTATGCCGCCTCAAAAACAAATTCAGCCCGTCAATAAGGACCGTATTTTGGCTAATAGCATTGCAGTGAAGCAGCTGCAGAAATATGCGCCCCCTTTGTGATGAGAAATATCCACCCTCTTTCGGAAGATCTTAAAATTAACTAAAATTTAATTGGCCTTTTCTCTTATTTCAACTAAAGAGTAAAATGAGAACTATCCCTTTTCTCTGACGGAGACGAGTAGCTGTGTGCAAAGAGTTTTCTTTAAACTTAGCTATCACCTTACAAGCTGTCAATTATTCACGGTATTATGCTCAAAGAATGGTGGTGTTTGAGGCACGGTGGCGAGCATCTGCCGCAATCGGAACTTCAAAATTCTATTGACACTCCTTTGTCAGTGTCAGCTATTCAACGTAATCCTGATCTGCTTTTTTCTATCAGAGGAGTTTGAAAAAAGCGACGAAAAAAGCGTCTTTTACATGTATGCTCGATTCCATCAGAGGTGTTCGGGCGTTTTAGTGTGAACGATGGGTGAAACGAAAAACAAATTCAATGCTCTGTCTAATGAACACGCATTAGTGTGGAGAGCTGGAAAGGTTCGGAAATACTAGTTTGGTGGGGAAGTTATTTTGCTTCGTTTTCTTCAAAATGAAAACGGGGACCTCTGAAAATACATCAGTGTGGTTGTGGCATTACACTTACGACAAATCCCGGAGATACCCCCAGGCT
>JAHPZR010046193.1:10000-20525 GCA_019787425.1 Platygyra sinensis
GCTAATAAAAGGTGTAAAACTCAAAACAATTAGCCTCACAGCATGAATTTTGACGTGTTTTTAAAATAATGAATTAATTGCACGATAAAGAGAGTTTTTAAAGCGTATTAGGGCAGCGGTCGTCTATTTGAAAGTGTACATCCGGGAGAGTGCAAGCGCCGGAACAGAGTGTTGATACGTGTTCTTTGTGAACTGTCGCCTTTTGGCTACGGGGCGGACTTCAGTTCGTGGGCTACTCAGTTTACGGTTCGACAATACAGTTTTTCACAGCTGGGTATATTTTTGCTTTTGTAGAAAATAATGTTTTGTGCACTGGAGGTGGGGAGTTTTGTATTTTGACAGAAGGAAACACAACAATAACTGGTACAAGAAGTTAAAACGTTTCAGGTTTGATAGTGCTTTATTGAATACTGTAAACAACATTTCGAGTGGACCCCGAAAGTAGATTTCAAATATTAAATAAGATTAAAGTAACTGTATAAAAGGTACGGTTACAATCTGATTGTATCCATTAATTGAATTTTCGGTTTCGGAGCAACTGTCCGCGAGGTGTCCAAAACAAGATATTTTTGGAAGCCGCCATGCTGTGTAATAGATCGGAGGCCTTTAGTCGGGAAACGCGTTGGGACAGACCTTCTAAAACATCTTTAATTCGAGGTTCTTCGTTATCGCTTTCCTCGTTTTCACTTGCGTTGTTGTCTTCATAATCACTCTCTTCCTCTTCATCCCAGGCGACTTTTCTCTTCATATTGACCAGCACTCGTTAACGTCAAGAACCGACTGATTATACTACAGACTAGATCGCGACGTTTTATAACATTAAGGGCCCTATGCTAGTTAGAACCGGATTAGCAAATCTTGTATAAATCCTCCACCTTCTTGAGCAAGAATATACTTTTTTTTCTTGTAAGGAACACTTGATTCAACGAGACTAACAAGGGCATCTGCATGCTTTTTTAAGTTGTGCTTCACTTCCTTAGAGACCGGTATGTTTCCATGAAGTAGATTATAAAGAATCTGAACTAATGCGTGTATCTGTTCTGGAGTGGCTGTCTCTAGAAGAAACTGACGCTGATGTTCTGGGCAACAAGTTAAGAGATGAAGGAAAGGTATGTCGTTCTTTACTACTCGAGACATGGTCGTAAAATGAGTTAAAGATGACAGGCATCGGTATTTTATAATTTTTTCCAGGGAATCCCACTTAAATTTATGACCAAAGTTGAAAGTCGTCTTGGTCCTGATCCAACACAACTGTTTTGCGTTTCTTGAACGGGGGTAAACCACGAAACTGCACTATCCTTTTTGTAGATTTTCGACCACTCCCAGCCTGAGGTACTAGTCCACCAATAGCTCCTCTACTACGCTTCGCCAGCGCTGTGTTAACATTATTTCCTTCCAGAACATCTTGGGCCACTTGGACCCCTGTTTGTAATGCTTTTTTGCCAAGCACTTTAGCGCCTTGCTGTAAATGAGGCCAGCCCTTTAAATATGTAACCTAAGCCATACCCCTGCTGAAATCGGGCTCCGTGAAAAGCCAGTAAATTACCTCCTTTTTGCTTAGCACAAAAAGACATCAAAATGGTAAATAATTCCCTTATTTTTTTTAAGCTCAACATTCACCTTCAGTGAAGTTGTCTTCCTCACCTTACAGAGTGCTGACATTTAAAAGAAACATGTACAGTGTACATGTACTTAACAAACCCACTCCAACCCATAAAGAGTAATTGTTTTGCAGAAATTAAAGAAGAGTGGCATACATAAAGTTATGGTAAATTGCATTCCAATTTTTTAACCAAACCAGGGCTCGAAATTGCGACCAATACGGTCGCCAATGCGACTAACTTTTCCTCCTTGGCGACCTGAATTTTGCATGATCTAGAAGTACAATAAAGCATTAAAGTTAAAATAAACATCTTATCTTGTCCTGCTTTGCGTACATTATAAAAGAATGGACCAAATCGCAATAAAAAAGCCACATTCCCTCCAAACTTAACAGACTTCTGTTCGCGATATTTTCTTCGACGCCATTAGAGTTTCTCTCTTGGAACCACCCAGGAGCCGCAGAATTTTGCAAAGACCGCTGAACGATAATGATTTTGAGAAGAAAAGGTAAGCTTTATGCACTAGTCATTTGTTTCCTCCGCCCCCCCACCCCCGCGACATGCGGGGACTTTTTCGGGCAATAGCGGGGGAATTACTGCAGCTTTGCGATGATTTTATGCCCGGACCCCCAGGGACTTTACCTCAAATTTGCCAGACTTAAAATACCCCCGGGAAACCCCGGCGAAATTTTCAAAAACAAAGCGCTCACGAGGAGACTGTGTGCAAAGGATTCTGGCTGCATTCCTCACAAGCCGCGATCCAACATGGCTACCAGAGAGGATAGTGTGGCGAACTTTAATTTACACTTACATGTAAGAGTTAATTCTCTGTTCCACCATTTGGGTTCACAGTGCTACGCGGCACAACATTCGTAACGGTGACAACAATCCTTTTATATCCTTATGAAAATGAATGCATCCATTGATAAGCCTAATGGCATTTGAAAGAAAACACTTTGACCTTTATCCAGAGACTATATTTACACTTTGTTGTTGCGCAAATTTCGTTTAATATCTGATTTCACTTTCATCACTCTAGATGGAAAGCTTATTTTCAAATGCTGGAATAAAGGACAGAGCTGAGGAGTATGCTAAGCTTTTCGTTGACAAAGGCCAGCATACACTAGGGGACATGTACCAGGGACTGGTCTCAGGGACCAGTGAGGGACGAGACCCTGAAGCAAAGTTTGTGGTGTGTACGCACTTACGAGAAGCAATTCCCTGTGACTGGTCCTACCTAATTAGCCCAATTTAAAACGGCCCTGGACAAAACTCCTGTTCTTTGACTTAAATTTCTATATAATGACATAAGCAGTTTCATGGGACTAGTCCCAAGGACGTGGCCCCTAGCGTATTAAAATACTCTGAATTTCTCATCAAGTGTACGTTCTACGTTTGTCCCTTTTTACTTTAGAATCTCAAATGCTTTTTAAAGCCCCGTAAAGTAGCAATGTTGTTGCCAACTGAAATCTATACTTCCTTCTGAAAAGGCGAACTAGCTTATAGATATCTTGAATTTATAATTAATCTTAATAATTTTGCAATCACAATTTCCTAAATTTTAGCCCTTACTAAAAGTGCTTAAAACAAAATGTAGTACATATGTCCCGTATTGTGACAGCCGCCCATGTGGCCAGGTTTCTCTCGACAAGAACGAGTTCAAGAAGGGGTACCAAACATCTGTGTTTGTTTCTGGCATGGCTCACGATTTTCAAGTCTTCTCTCGGGTTATTGGTTATTCTCCCACACTATTTGTCTGGGCTGGGTTGTTCGAAAGCCGGTTAACGCTAACCCAGGGTTAAATGTTAACTGAAGCACTTCGTTTTCTTGTTAAAAAATGTTTTTCACCTCTAATGTTTGGCGTAGTTTGAGATTACTACAGCTCAAAACGGAAGGGCAAATAATTTAAACAGATCAATTCACAAAAAAATTAGAAAACTGAAATCAAAATTCGCGCTAACCCTGGGTTAGCTTAACCGGGCTTTGAACAACCCGGCCCTGATCAAAAAGCTATACTGCAAACAACCTCAGTGGTAAGTATTTTAAGCTGGTTCAAACATTCCCCTAATAGTTGTTGTTTTTCAAAATGTATTTAGCGTAGAAATAGACAATCCCTTCTTTTACAAGGTCTTTCAGCTAGTCCCGGGGGTGGTGGTTTTGCAAAAAATTCTGCCCTGGTGGGTGGTGGAATTCCCAATAATTAGCATCGCTTGTTTCCAAATTCCCCCCGCTATGTCGCGGGGGTGGGGTAGCGGGGGAAACAAATGACTAGTGCATTAGGCTCAAGGGTAATCAAGTGTTTAGATGAAGCTTGACGAAAATTACAATTCATAACGTTGTTTTGTTGATTGCGTGACGTACGCTCGCAGCTCAGAAGTGGTTGCCTAGCACGTGATCAAAATCTGCCCCAATCAAATTTCTTTTGAGGATAAAAATAGCCGCGTTGGGAACGAAAATGCTGTGTTTATTTCTTAAGTTTAGCAATTTTCTGCGAGCATTTTTTTTTAGTTTTTCTGCACCAAACTTAACGATATACATTTATTAAAACTGTAGAAACTGTATGCGAAAAGTGAGAAGTCGCATACAATTTCTACAGTTTCTACCGTGAAAACGAAGCCAGCATTTTCGATGCTAAAATCCAGGTAAATCTCTGTTTTCGGGGGAAACATGCAAGTGTCACATTATTAAAAAGAAATGGACAAGTAAGTCAAAAAATACTTGTTGTATGAATGTGTCCCACGCCATGCCAGACGATATCAAACACTTTCAACAAGTGGAACCTGAAAATTATTTTGATTATACAAACTGGCGACTGAAAATTTGCATCTGGCGACTATATTTCTCCAGTTAGTCGCCAAAAGGCGACCTAACAATTTTTTTAATTTCGAGCCCTGCAAACAAAAGCTTGTATAAAGATTAAGACTGGCAGTGACTGAGAGATTGACAACAAGAATCCTGAAAATAAAATGACTGCCAAGTTAGAATGTGAATATGTACGACATGTAAGTCTGGATACTAGATTTGTAGCATTGTGAGGTTGTTAGTTCACACCTTTTTTCGCTACTACATGTACATGTACATTTATTCTGGCTGAGGGGGCCTTAGTGCCTCATATAAAATTAATTCAATGCTGTGTCAAATTTCTCTATTTTTTTGTGTTCTACAGACTAAAGCAATAATATTGGCAGTGTTTCCTAATTCAACCAGTTTCTTTTCAGGGTCCTTTTGATGCTGTGAGGAAACTTCTCTCAAGGGGTGAGAGTTCAAAGATGGACTTGAATGAAAAATCAGATATGTTCTTTTGCGACTACTCACTGATGCCTCTGTTTGTACAAGAAAACTACCTTTCAGTGGATCCAGGCCAGGCCCGGTAAGACAATAACTACAGTATCATCAGCTATCATATATTAGCATATACTAAAACAGTGGATAGTGTTGAATGCGTACACTGATTGGTTCGTCAAACTCCGAATATCCTGTGCTATTTACCTCCGAGCAACTCAATAGAAAATGGCGTCCCAGTTTGCGGCCGTGACAAGTGAAGAAATCATCCAAATTAATTGTTTGTGGTGTATGTTATCTCACTGTTTTAGTATATACTAAAACAACTATTCACCTCAGCTTCGCGGCTCGGTAAATATCCACTGCTAGCCACCTCCACTTCGGTGAATAGTTGTTAAGTATCACTCTTGTGGTCAAATGGGAAAGCTATCATCAACTGCATGTGTCAGGGAAAATTAATTTTAAACAAGCTCAAAGGGAGTGATGGCCCATAATACATTTTAGTTAGTGGTCACACAGAAGTGTGCATAACAACTATAATGGCAGGGTTGTGGCTATGCAACAGCTGCTGGCAAAATTCACCGGCTGAGAAAGAGGTGATCACCTGTTGGATTTTGATGGGTACGTCGCTTGGTAAAGGACAACAAATGGTTTTTAGGTTAGGCATGTACATACTGTACATTCATTCCATATCTGAACCATACTGAACTGCCTACTCGTAAATTATAAAACGTTTGGAAATTATAAATTCCTGACTACCTTTAGTATCGGTGCCATGATAACCAGTAAAGTAATTGGAATAAAATCTTGTTTTGAGCACATGTTTAGCGTGTTCTCTTATCTTGTACTAATCCGCCATCTTGTAAACACAAAACTTGGTAGCCCTGCATTCCAGGTACTGTATTGCCAAAGATTGGGGTGAAATAATTTTGTTCTACATGTAGGTCTCTCACAAAAGTTGGTGACCAGCTAAATGGAAATCTTAACCAGGAGACTATTTTCTTAGCTAAAACCCTGCCATGCACTGTGCTGTTGGACTGGTTAATAAGATTTACAGCTGTAATTGTACATGTACATTTGTGATTATCATATAGAAAAAGAGTACATTTTAGAGGACCTTTGTAATTTCCTATGCATTTTGTTTTTCAATTACATGTAGTGGCAATATAAAGAAGACCCTGGCACTTGTTAGTCAGACAGCTGACTCCATCTGTGATGGCGATTTGGCTGAAAAGCTTATTAGACAGAAAGGGCACTGGTCCATGTTGCCCATGCAGGTACATTTGTACTACATGTACATGTACATATAAAATTTAATAAAAAGCAGAAGGTCAATTCATTGTTTAAAATTTATTGTTGATTCAACCTTTATCCAGTATTAATCAAATGTTACAATTTCAGGCAATGATGTCTTGTGTAATCCCATCTGATCTAATAAGTGGGGGAATGGGTCAGAGAATTGAATTTCCTCAGTGGCTTGGAAAAAATTCCAAATATGGAAGACTTGACCGTATTCTACAAGAGCTTCAGGGTCACATGAGATTGAGGTAAGGATGGAAAGAGAAAATATGGGAGCATGGAGATACTGAATTTCGCCTTGATTGTTTAACTCGATATAAAAGTAAACATGAGAAGAGAAACTTCATAATTATCTCTTAGCAGCCATGCGTTACTTTATTGCTTATTTACATGTAAATAATTTTGAGTAAGAACACTTACTGTATATAATTTTACAAAGGTTACTGAGCATTTGCTTAAGGTTTCTGAAGATTCTTCAAAACTTTGTGAGGATTATCTGAAAGTCATTTGATCTTTCTGATTAATTTCCAAAACATTTCAAAGACTGCTGCACATGTCCAAGAGATCAAACAAGGAAGTGAGTAGCTCCTCATACAACGCGTGACATTTGCTTTTTTTTTCCTCTTGACAGTACATCTTCAAGCAAGTTGTCCATGAATCTGGATTACATTCCTCATCTCAGGAAAGTTCTTACTAGACCCCTCATGACTCAGGTACTGGTACATTATGGTTGAATGGTTGTGATTATCACACTGGCATGTTTAATGCTCCCATAACTTGAATCTTGCAATGGTATATACTGTACATGTAACTACAGACTTGTTTGAAAACAGAAATTAAGGAGACCAGAACGAACCTATAAAAGAAGTGCAATGAGGCTGAAGCAGGTTGTAAATCAAAGTTGATTCTTGTGCCAATGAAATGTTCAAGAAAGGAATGTTATAATTAATTTCTGCAACTCTCATTGTTAAAGTAGCTCTAGGGACCAAGGAAGGTGAAGGGTTTGATAGCAATTGTTTACCTGACAGCAACTTTAAGCCATCATAATAGACTTTCCAAAAAAAAAAAAAAACTTGCAGTAAATTTCAGTGACTGTTCGTTATAACAAATTTAATGACTACTCCCAAGAGTGTGGCATTTATCGTGCTTATGGTGGTGGTGACTGGGAGGGAAGCAGCACCATTTCTCTCTTATTTACAAGTACATGTACCTGTAGGTGAAGTTTGTTTGCATTGAATTTGCTTCTTGAAATCTTTTTTTTTTTTGCATTTTAAAGTGAAGTTACAATGCTGTATTTCCTCAGTACTTTGTTCTCCAACTCGTACAGTATTATCTTCAAATTCTACTGTTTTAATGAAGGCTATGCATGCTCAGTATTACAGTAAAGCCCCTTTAAAATGCAGCTAGCTAACTGTGCATGTACTTTACACTATATTGCAGACATGTCCAGAAGTGCAGGTTAATGAGATGCATGCTCTTTGTGATAAGCATCACAAAGTGTCCTTTTTCCTAAAAAGAGTAATCAAAACAAACAATTCTGTCAAATATGAAGTAATAATTATGAAAATGACACTTGTGATGCTTATTCATAAATAGCATCGAATCTCACTGACCTGCATTTCTGGACAAGTGCTATATTGCACAGCTATTGATCAGCTTCTGGGTGACCGCTTTGTTGAGAGGTCTTAAAATATTTTATTTTGGCAGGAATCAGATGAGATCAGTTCTGGGGTATCCAAGGTTATGAAAGTGATGGAAGAGTATGACTTGACAAAAGAGGACTGGGATTCTATCATAGAGGTTGGCCAGTTCGAAGGACAGAGAGATCCAGTTGCTTCTATTCCATCGAAGGTTTGTACCTGCAGGTCCTTGATTCTCACTCGGGAAACTTTGTTGATGGGAAATTTGAGCTCCTCAAAAGACAAGTGTGGGTTAGTTTAATGCTCAGGCCGTTGAACTTCGGGTCAGCAGTTTCGGTAAGGTCTTAGTCAGGGTAAATTTGTTGTGGCCTTGGGTTAGACACTTATCTTCACTGTTGCAATGCCTCTTTTCATCCAGGAGTAAAAAAATGCGTACCAGACAAATTTCCCAGAGATTCATATGAGGTGGATTAGCACCCCATTCAGTGGGAGCATAACCTTATTTCTAAAAACTTCACACTACAAAAACTGGGATAAGCTTTGGCATGTTATGTTACTATAAATGTCTTAAAACGTGATTTATGGGCCAGCTGTATAGACTCGCACTATACACTTAACGACAGGCCCTGCAAAAATGGCTAGTTCTGCTCTTCCAGGAAAATAATATATATTTCTTGAAACATCAATGTAGAAATGCTAGGGAAAACAAGAGCAGATGTCCATGTGACTAGCTTGCCGAGTGACCTGTCGTTTAATTGTTTCGTTGTACAGCAGGAACAGAATTACCAGCGACAAGGAAAACAACCAATGATAAGAAACAGACAGCAATGATAACTGCAACAAAAACGACAACACCAACAGAGGAAAAAACACAGACAACAGCAGCAACCGCAACAACCAAGACAATTAGAAAAATAGCATCAAAGAAGCCATAAGGACAGTTTGTACCACAAGGGCTACAACAGCATACAAGACAAATCTCAAGGGCTTTTTACTGTCCTCTTTTTCATTATGCTTGATCCAATCCTTAACAATAACAGTAAAACAACCACAACAAAACATGTCAAGCAACAGCAACAAACAAACATCAAGTCATCAATAAAATAAGATCCAACTAAGCTTTTCTGTATTCCACAAAAATAACTGATTTCCTTAAAATATTTCCCATAATTTTTTGTAGGTCAAAGCAGCTTTTACACGGACTTACAACAAGGAAAGTTACAAGACACCTTACGCCATTCGCGTAGCAGCAAAGAAAGGAAGGAGGGGTGGGGCAGAGGATAGCCAAACATTGGAGGAAGAGAGCTATGGGCTTGAAGAATCTGAACAGCAGGTGGAAGAAAAAGATGAAGATGAAGATATTGAAAATAGTGCCATGATCAAGGCAACAAAGAAAGCGGCTAAAGCAGGAGCAAGTGGAAGGGGAAGAGGGCGAAAAGCAAAGGAAGGTACCTCAACAGAAGCATCCACAGCCAAGGGAAAAGGGAAAGGAAAAAATAGGAAATGACTGGAACTAATTGCAAGAATCACTGGCATTGATGCATCATATAACAGATAATAAACTGAAGGCCATTGGTAGCATGTGACAAAATCTTAATGGACAGTAGAAATATGGAGAGTGGAAAATCATTTCATTTTTTTTTTTTGTTTTCATGGCGTCAATGGGCCATTATTCTTTTGCACTGTGCAACCACCATCAAGGGATTCCTACACAGGTGCTCAATCATTGAACAAACAGTACCGGTCAAAGGGATTGCAGCATTACACGCACATAAAGTGCGTGTACTACACGCACATTACATGCAGTGTCCACGCATCTTACACGCAAACACACAAAAATGCGCGTAATTACACGCGTGTAATTATTTGCCTCAGTAGACGTGATATTGCGTGTAATTTTACACGCAGTTGTTCAACTGGAACTCATTAAGTGCGTTTAGTAAGAACAGAATATTAAAAAGTGCGTGTAATGAAAACAAAACATTAACCGTGTGTAACATTTATCGTATTGGGCTGTAAGTTGACTGTCGACAAAGAAACCGAGATAAAGAATATGCAGGAAAGAACATTTCCACCGCAGCCATTTAACCTGGCCGATTTTCATGTAGAAGAGTAATCTTGTAACACAAGTTGCTTGTTATCTGTGTACACATGTCGTTCACAGACCGATGTGTTTGACCTCGAAAATCCCAAATCAAACTGAAAAATAGAAACAGTTTTGTCTTGACAACAAGTCACTTGATAAATGGTAAACTGAGGTGTACTTTGCAGCCAACCTTACATGTAAGTCTGCTGACACTGAAAAGCTTCTAAAAAACCTTCTTTGACAAAACATAGTACATGTAAGAACATAAATGTAAAGAAAACAAGGGAAACAAGTTTATTATAAAAGTTTGCTTCTGTACTGCTGTCACAATTCTTTCACTACTGTCAGTAGTGAAGCAAAATGAGGATACATGTAATTATGTAGTACATATAACATGTGCATCAGCAAACAGTAATTAAATGAGTGATGGTGAAATTGCAGCTCGGTAAATATATATGAGAATAATGTAACAAGAGCGTGGGACCTGCAATTTCACCATCACTCATTTATCACTACTTACCACATATTCACTGCTGAATCCTGCAGGAGGCAGGAGACGCATTTCATGTAAGAACTCAGTTAAATGACCTGGCTTTCCATGAGTTCTTGTAGCTCAG
>JAHPZR010046196.1:0-7500 GCA_019787425.1 Platygyra sinensis
ATATCAGTATAGATCAGCGTCGAGAACCGTCCATTGTTCACTCAAGTTCATCAAAACAATCCACTCCCTGTGGACCGCGTGAAGGAAGCGAAAGCAGTTCATTAGAAGATTTCACTCCGATTGACTCCAGGCACTTACAGAGTGGCCCTCAGATTGCATTAGAACTTGAAGAAATCAGCGAACCCGAACACGAAGAACCAGATCCAGAACAGAATTCGAGTTTCGCACACGACTCAAACCAGTTAGTTAATTCACAGTTGATTTCTCATAATCAATTGAGAGAGCGAGATAGCATAAATTATAAAAAACCAAAACAAAACAAAACAAAAATACGCAGCGACTCTGTTTCTAGCGCCGACTCCAGATATACAGAATCGGACGGTGAGCGAGAAGATTCAGAGGATAGCGGAGGCGAAGAAGACGTACAAAACGAAGGATCCCGTACGCCCGATAAAACAGAACCAGGAGAAGTTATGGATCCGCATCTAATTCAAACATTGACCGAAGCTTTACAGCGAATCGGGCAGCAACAACAGACGTCCATAGTTGTTCCGGAAACCATCAGAATACAACCTTTCCGTGGTTTGGATGGAGATGATGTAGTTGAATGGTTTGAAGTCTTCGAGAACCGTTTAAAACGCAGGCGCATTGCCCTGGAGAGCGAGGGAGCGTTAACAGAATTGGTACTCCATTTAGCCGGACCAGCCAAGGACTTTTACAGTGACCTGACCCCAGACGAGAAGGACACGCTCGAGAATGTAAAACGAATCATGATAGAACACTACTCCAGCAAGGATCATGGCTATGGGCAACGAGAATATTTGCTGAATAGGCGACAAGCTCCCAGTGAAACTCTGGATCATTACTTAACTGACCTTTGTACAAAGTTCCGCCGCCTTGGCTTAACAAACAAAGAAAAGATGACATATTTTCTACAAGGTTTGCGTCCCGAAATTCGCCAGCTCGTGTACATGAAAGAACCGAAAACCTTTGCTGAAGCCGAGAAAGCCGCCCGATTTGCAGAATCCATTTCCCGAGCTCCTCAATCGGCAACCACTGGTAACACTACTGAACACGACCTTATTGCTAAGTTCCTGGATCAGAAAGCTGTCAAGGATGACAGCGCGATTTTATCTAAGCTTGATGTCCTCATTAACGGCCAGAAAGCAAAAACAGGGGACGACCAGATACAGTCCTTAGTGTCTAGACTTAACGGATTAATTGATAAAGCGACGAGCCAACCAACAGGCCCGAACCCAGAAACAAAAACAGCGAGCCTGGCGGCATATGCCGAACCAAACAAGAGGGAAACTTCGGACTACATGCGCGAGATTCGCCGAATGGAAGATAAGTTAGAAGAACTTTATCGCCAAATGGATGCTCGGTTTAAGGGGACTAGCTCGACGAAATTCGCCAAATCAGGTTGAACAGCCGAGGCAGCGAACACGAGAAGGTCAACCCATTTGTTATACGTGTGGACGAGTTGGCCATATTCAACAGAACTGTAATCAGAGATCTTCGCGAGAAGCCCGCAATTATGACCGATTCCAGCCGAACCAACCGCGACGTCAAACGAATGAAAATTATCCTCCTCGCTCAGGCTATAGTCAAACACAGCGACGAAACGAATTGCCCTCTTTTAATCCAAGGAACCCTCGTATGGCTGTGCTCGATGAAGAGTATGCTGATGGTTTTGTCGCTCCTCTAGGACAAAATACCGATAGCCAAACAATTCCAGAAGGAAGTGGCCCGTTTCCAAGAATAAACTGGAGCGATGTTGGCTCGCAAATTGGCAAGGAACTAACGCGGCAGTTAACAAATACAACTCACTTGGTTCCAGAAGTAGTCCAACAAAATCCAGTAAAGAAAAATCAGTCGCCAACTGTGGTTATTGAAGTCCCAAAACAAAGTGACCAGCAAACAATGAAGCAAAATAAAGCAGCTTGTGAAGTAATAACCGCTGCCCGTTCCGAGCGCGAGTTACCTGGAAACCTGGAAACTAAGCCCAGACCGGAAACACGTCAGCAGCTGGTCACCAGTCCACTGGATCTAAGCCAACTCAGTGAAACCCAGGTGAATGACCCACCACAAAGTCAGGAAAAACATCACCTCTCAGAAACTGTCCCATTTCCTAACGCTGTACGCCGTACTAAAAGCAGAATTGCGGCAGATACAGATGTTATTGTTGACTTATGCACAGAAGGAAACATCGAAAGGACCTCGGATCCAGATCTCTCGCAGCCAACACCTAGTCCTTCCGCCGGAAGCGAATCCACGGCAGTCAACAAAGACAGCTCGCCTAATTGTATGCCAGATCATACCCAGGCCACAGGTGAAACTCCACCGTTAGTTCCTGAACAATGTAATATTGCCAATAACAAAGCCAAGCCACGTGACTTGACAGTCACCGCCCAGCTGAATGGCCAGGATATTAAGTTACTCGTAGACACGGGAGCAGGCATGTCAGTAATTGATGAACAGTTTACACGAGACGTATATAAAGGTGAACTACCCAAGTTACAAACAAGTGCCCTGGTCAATGTCAAAACTGTCAGCGGAGAGGAACTGCCAGTGCTTGGAAAGATTCAAGTTATACTCGGAATAGCAGGAGGAAAATATCCCTGTGAGCTACAAGTAGTTAAGAACCTAACGTACCGAGGCTGTCCTTGGCCGAGATTTCTTGAGAGCTAATGGTGCAGTGATAAACTTACGACAGGGAACTTTACAATTTGAAGACAGTCAGTCCAGAGGTGTAAATGCAGCCAGCATCGCTACGTTTTCAGAGGCCAACAACAAACAGACACCAGAATTACTGTACGAAATTCGCCGTATGGAGAACAGTTTCACCGAGAAATTAGAAAATCTGAACCAACGAGTAGATCGCATGAACCGCCTTGCCCGACGTAACAGCACCGTGTGTTACAGATGCGGACGCACTGGCCATATACAATATAACTGTTACAATTATTACCAGCCAGAAATCCCGAGCCATGCACATTACAATCAGGAAGAAAATCATTGTCTCGCAGCTAATCCCTCAGCGCGCTTGTCCGCAGATGCTCAGTATGCCCAGAGAGGTCTAAATCGTCATGTCAACAAAGCAAAGAGTTCAGGGACAGTTGAACAAACATGCCATCAGCCAATACGCACTCGCAATCCAACATTTGAAGGAGAAGAAAATTCGCCAGATCATGCGTTAGCCGCCCTACCAAACGAAGAGAAGATAAACAGCCCAGAAAAAGCAGCAAGCACCACACAATCACAACAGGAAGTGAAGCCGACAAGAGCCAATGAGCGAAAACCGCAACTCTCACATAAGCAGGTACCTTTGCCCACAACAAATCACCGTCGTTCGAAGCCAGGCAACGATTTCCATTCTTGTAATAATGACTTCAAGCTTAAGTGCAATGACCTAACTACAGAAGGTGAAATAGCAGGCCAAGTTGTTCAGTTACTTGTCGACACTGGAGCGTGCGTATCAGCCATAGACGAACAGTTAGTTACGAAGATTTATGGTCATTTCCCGCCTAAATATGAGCAAGGGTTCCTTGTCGTCTGTTCAGACAGTCAGCGGAGAGAGAGTCCCAGTGTTAGGGAAGATTACGATACCTTTACAGCTACAAGGAAGAGAATATATCTGTGAGTTTCATGTTATGCAGAGCCTCGCCTACGATGCTATCCTTGGTCGAGATTTCCTACAAAGGAACGGAGCCCTAATTGATCTTGTCGACAGTACTCTTTCCTTCAAAGGAACAGCATACGTTGGAGACCACGCCAGCACAAACACCATGCCAGTGATGGGAACCTTCCTTTCCCAGCAGATGAAGTTGAAAGAAAAGAACGCCGTGGCCAGTCATGTTAATGAAGTGCCTTGTCCAGAGATTCTCGAGCCTAAATTTGTTCAACGAAGTGAAGCAAGGAAACTGATGTCTTTTCACCAGTCACTTATCCTTTTGATGCTTATTGTCCTATACCTACTCACAGCTTCATGCACGCCGCCCTCAGAAAACAACGACAAGCCCATTATACAGAAACTACCAAAGTTCTTCGCCCAAGAAGCCCCGGATGATAGCCTTCAAGATGGACACCTAAGTTGCACCCAAGTTAGCCTTGCGAATCGCAAGCCGAAATCTGACCAGGGTGTAGACCACAATGAAAGAAAAGTACCGAGACTTAAAGCACTAAAGCCAGCCTTATCACTCATAGAGACAGGTGATATTCAGGAAACCATGCAGTCCGCATGCCTTCAAGCAAAGAGAGCAGTTTTAAGCTAGCACAGGAGATTCATATCCACCTGAATGTAAAGAATCAAGAGAGCCAGTTTATCATTGATCAGGAATTTTAAGAGAGAGAGAGAAGTTTTAGTGATATTAGAGAAGTATCACATTATTGACGCTGATAGAACAAAGAGGTTAATGAGAAGTGAATCCTTATAGAACTTAATGAGGTTATCGGAGGGATTCCAGTGTCGAAGTAGACGACTGAATAGTTTTTCAAAAAGAGACTAGCTAATAGTAAGGAATTTGATGAGGAATATTAAAGTACCAAGAGAGATTTACGAATTTTCCGAGACCATTTGAACGCTTGTAAACCAGGTTCGTAGAGCAAGTTTCAGTTCTAACTATTCCTTTCGTACTTCTTGCTCGACCAGGAGGTCTCGATTTTAAGGTGGGAGGAATGTTATGAGAAAATTCGCCGTTTCACAGTCATTTCTTTGATATTTGGAAAATTATAGAAAAAACCAACAGTAACCTCTTTCCAGTTGACGACCAGGAATTTAAATATTATACTTTGTACTTTGCCGACTCTTTGTACACCTGTACGTGTGCAACACCGACTTTCATTTAGACGCAAATAGTTCGTTAGCGGTGCATTTAGGTTTCCTTTCGGCATTAAGATCTATCTTCCGTTCACTCGGAAGCTATCCAGCTGAACTACTTTACACTAATGAAGTTTTATGAGTTTTCTTGAGAGTTAGCCAGCTGAACTATATTCCAGTAATGAAGTTCTATTCATGGGACAAGTTTTCTTTGCTCTCGGTAACACCAAGTGAGAATTTTAATTTCCTAAGTTTGTTCTATCTTAATTTCAACCTTTCAACCTTTAATCTTAGCAATCTATTTTTAATTTAAGGAACTTCGTAGTGTTGATTGGGATTTGCTATCGTAATGAAGGCTTTTCCGCTCGCATTGTGTGTTAGAAGCTTCATTACCATATTGTAAACACTTAGCTTGTTAGGATGATATATAAGCAAGTGCATTTGTAAAGTTTTTCGATTACATCGACATCGATTACATCGATTACATCCAGTATGCGATTACATCGTCGGTCACTCAGCCGAGTGCAGAATAAACTACTGTTGGACCAAGTTATGTCTCTTCCTTGACGTCCGTAGTGAAGACCATCGAAGTAGATCCCCGTGTACCAGGAATTCGTGACGAGATTCCGTTCCCGCAAGCAAAGCAGTGCTCTCCAGAGCTAGATTTCCCCAGTTGTCAGTTCAGTTCTCCGTTCAGTCAGAAATTACAGCGCTCGCAGGAAAAACTTATCGTCACAGCAATTGCAGTCAAACTAAGTGAAGCATACCCCTTAAGATTGCATTGATGAACTGATTATTTGAAACTTGAACCCGCTAGTCGTTTCAATAATTTAATAATGAATTGATTACTCGAATATTGAACTCGCTCTTTCGATCCAAGAATACGGCTATAACGGGTCCCGTTTTCGAAAAAATCATTTCACTATTGCATTCTAGAGAAGACTAGTAGGTTTCAAACCTACTAGTCGCTACAGTGATTGATATTTCGAAAACGGAACCCGTTAGCCTTATTCTGGGATCGAGCGAGCGAATTCAGTATTCGAATAATCAATTCATTATTGCATTCTTGAAACGACTACCCTGGGTACCAGAGGTTTTTCTCGCACGCGGTGGACGGAAATGGCGGCCGAAGGCCGCTGGCACTGCACGAGGCGGCGAAGCCGCGAGAAAAACCTCTGGCGCAGAAGCGGCTTAATAGGCCTTTTGCAACAGTTGGTCCACGTGACCGATAATTTCTAAACTTTTAGCTACAGCAAAAATGAATTTCAGAGCTGCAAAGAGCATGTTTTAAATAACCAGGACACCAATTTTCAGACCAATGCCGTATAAGGTTGAGATTTAATGACGATTTGAATATTGCAAAATTAGAAGGTTTTGTATGGAAGCGAGGAAGCTTTGCCCTCCAGAAACCTTTTCTGTTATTAATCACTACCAAAAGAAGCTGCCAGCATATAACCATTGGAGATAGAAAGAGGGGTAAAATATTAGGAAAAATGGAAATTTCTAGGCCCTTACACCGAAAGGCAAAGATTTTATGGCTGCTTGAAAACTTGCAAAATTACAAGGATTTGTATGGAAAACCACTGGAGCGTGACTGGAGGGCAAAGCGACTTCTTCTCATACAATCCTTCTAATTTTTAACGTCCATAAAAATTCCCCCTTAAAAGATATAAACCTGAAAATTTGCATGTAAGCTTATTTGGAACTGTTCTTTCCATTTCTGATAACATTATGCATTACCAATGATTAATCAGTGTGTTCTTGAAAAGCACGTCACGTGACCAACTGTTGCAAAAGGCCTATTCACCGTGCTCGTTGAACTTTTGATCAATTTTGATCGGATCATATTTAAACCAATCACAGCGAGGATCACCCACTGTGAACACGTGGACATTCACGTGAAGACATGACAGATGACATGTGTATGGTGGCCTATCGCTATCACTCGAAATTTGGCAAAGATTTTACGAAAAAAAAACTTTTCAAATGAACAGATTTTTTAATGAAAACTTAAAGCAAAAGATAAGTAATACTTCAATCAAATGTTTATACATTGAAAATCAAAAACTAACTTGAAATAAAATGAACACAAAATAAAATTTAAATTGAAAAATCAAAAATAAAAATAAAATGAAATAAAAATAAACTTAAATGAAAGTGAAATGAAAACTGCATTCAAAAGGAAAAAAAAATGCAATGAAAAACAAAAGTAAAATTAATTATTTATATGGCTAGTGTTGTGTTAGCCGATATAACGCGCGCTCTGATTGGCTAAGTGCAGCTTCACGCCAGGGCATTATTCTCCCGTAATGCCCACGGGCCGATTACGGATTATGCAAATTAGGCGGAAAGAAAAAAACACGAAAGGTTAAGCTAGACCACATTTGCTTTATTTACACTGAAAATCGTTGTGATACAAGACGATGAGTGACGATTAACATTCAGAGAGTTAATTATATTACTATTTTAAGGAAAAAATGAAGTTACATCGGCAAATTGCGAACGAGTTAATTGGGCAGGAAGGAATTGAAATGTTCATACATTAAAGAGCAAAACCACGAAAGGAAAGGAAAACTGCCAGTGAAATGAAAACATTTCAGCGATATTTGTCGTCAATAAACAAAGGAAGCATAGTAGAAGTTTTGGACTTACCGGCTGCTGTCCTTGACCACTTATTGGGA
>JAHPZR010046196.1:10000-12500 GCA_019787425.1 Platygyra sinensis
ACAGCGTTACATCTCCTCATGCATGTACTGTCTTACCGGAAATCGAAACTTTGCAAGAAAAGAAGAATTAATATATATATGAAACTATATATCGCAGCCCTTACCTCCAATCCCGGCCATCTTGGGTGAGTCACTATACCACAAGGACAGCAACGTGTTTCGTCTGCTCAACAAAGTTAAGCCCTGTTCGGCGGGGATAGTACTTGGGTGGGTGACCAAATACGAATACCCCGTGTTGTAAGAATTCTTTTTTTCCTTTTTTTCCCGTTCCTTTTCCAAGGCGGTATTAAGCGTGCAGAACTGCCATCCTTGTGTAATGTCGTTTCTTCTATTTGTCAACTTTTTGTCCCTCATTTCGCCGTGGCCGTATTTATGTGTATTTATTTAATACATACAGCGGGATTCTCCTCAATTCTCTCGACTGTTGATCTTTCAAAACATTTAATCATGGCTTGAATCATTCGAAAATTCATACAGCTCGTCAATTTTGTGACTTTCAGTGTCTTCTATTTCTTTTTCGGCAATCGATTATGGTTAAACCTGTATGAGCGGGCACTTTCGGGAAATGAGACTTCTATAATTTATACAGATAGCTTCTATTTATGAAAACGTTCGTGCAAGAATTTATTCAATGTAGAACCTTTCTTCGTGCTTTATACCGAGTCCGTAATGCTCGGTCCGCGTTTTATACCCAGTCCGTAATGCTTAGTCCGCGTTTTATACCTGAGTCCGTGTTTTATACCCAGTCCGTAGTCCGTAGTCCGTAGTCCGCAGTCTGTGTTTTATACTGACCGCCTAGTTCAGTACCTTCACCGACTCGTTCCACAAAACGTACGTGGATCACTCGGGAATCTGGAAGCTGCTTTACCGTGTTGCAGGATGGCCCTAGTTCTCCAGCCAAAATGTCACAGCTCATTGATTTGTCGACTACGAAGTGTTTTTCACATGCTCTTCGAATGTTTTCAATCGTAAACTCTTCATACTCATAGGACACAAACTCCCTCGCACCAATTCTTGAATATTTTTGGGCTTTACCAGAGACCTCAGCGCTTAATCGCTGCACGACCTAAGTATCATTTTCGTCGTTAAAAGCGCTAACAGCATCCTTCTTCTTTCCCTTACCCTTGTCGATTCTTTTCGTTTTCATTTTCGCCTTGAAATTTCTCCACTCGGCAGCCATTTTCGTGATTGCTGTGCATGTGGAGTTCTCATCGTGCAAAGCATCCTGGTATACTATGATAGCGCTAGGCTCATGCAAAATTTAATTTTACTTTTGCTTTTCTGTTCATTTCATACTATTGCATACTATGATAGCGCTAGGCTTATGCAAAATTTAATTTTACTTTTGTTTTCCTGTTCATTTCATACTATTGTATACTATGATAGCGCTAGGCTCATGCAAAATTTAATTTTACTTTTGTTTTTGTGGCGAACGGTTACTATAATACCAATTAAATAACAATAAATACTGGCAAGGTAGCAGGAATATTAATAATAGTGGAGATATATATCACAGTAAAAGCCAGCATCAAACAAAACTATTTAGAAATATATTCCAAGTGTGAAATGTTTGAGATTAAAGAAAAGAGACATTTAGCTTCATTAATCTAAAATAGTTCTATATTTATATTTTTCATAATTCACAACAAGGAAATTGAAATTAACAACCTTATTTACATGCATTTTTTTACAATGCCTCCCAAATTATAAAAATGGTTATCTGCCATATTTTTGGCATCACCACTGTCAATTAAGGCACGGCCTAGCAAATGCTGCAAATGGCTTGGATTTCCAAAGTTGATCAGTCCTTTTCAGTGTCCCAATCGATTTGCAGCTCTCCTGCCTCGGTCAGACATTACATTCCAGTACCACAATGAGTATTGCATGTTAAGGATCTTGGTAAGAACATTTCCCTTTGAATTACACCAACTACAACTAACAGGTGGTCCGGAGTGGCCCTACATTCTGTAATTGTAATTTCAAATGTTTCGGGAACGTGTGTAGTTGGTCGAAATGCAAATAGTGATTGATGCTGGAGCAATGGCCCACTTAAGTCGTTCTTTTACACTGGGTAAGTAAAGTATTTAAATTGTAGTCTCTGTTCGGTTCAACTGACTTTGGATGACCATATTTTGACTGCTTAGTGTAAAAGTGACTAGTAGGTCTAGATTTGATTTAGAAATATCTTACAAAAATTAATAAACGAAATTATTGCAGTATAGTCATTTGGATGATAACACAGACTGTCATCCTTTTTATTAACTCTTTTACAATGAAAGACAAGAAAAAAAATAAAACTTAGTAGAAATTAAAAACCATTTACGAGAGACCAATATGTCAAATTGTCACTTACATTTAAGTATCGTCTACATGAAGAAATTATTCGTCTTATCATGGTGGCTAGACAGTCACAGGACTATTATTAACTACTTAATAACCGAGAGTGAGGTCGTTACGGGAAAATCTCAAACTGAGGCCTTGCCGTATTGACCGAGCGATA
>JAHPZR010046197.1:5000-17500 GCA_019787425.1 Platygyra sinensis
CAGAGAAGAATGAAACGAGGTGAAACATTACTGTCAATAACAACAAGCAGACTATGTTCTTTAAAAAAGCGATGGATCATCCCATTTTCACTACTTTATCATGCATATTTTGTAGCTATATAAAAAGTACAGTACAAAATAGGTGATCAAACAAAACCCCAACGCGTTTAACATTATTGTCGATAGCAATAATCCATCCAAGCCATACATCATGGCATTTTCATTGCTAAATCGTGCAATCCTACAGTATTTTTTTTTTGTAGCTATAAAGAACTGTTTCATACATATCTTATAGCTATATAAAAAGTACTTGACAAACAAGAAAACAAAAAATTATTGTGAATTAACGATGTTAACAATCCCCGGGTAAGAATATTTCCAAGCCATGCATCATTGCATTTTCATTGCTAAATCGTACAATCCTACAGTGTTTTTGTAGCAAAAAGGAACTGTAACATGCATATTTTTTTTAGCTTTATAAAAAGAACAGTATAAACAAATAAGTAATCAAAGAATAATTGTGCATTAACGATATTAATAATCCTTCCAAGCCATGAATCATTGCATTTTCATTGTTTTCCGTAGATACAAAGAACTGTAACGGAAAGGCAAGTAAAAGAAATTGCGAATTAAACGATAGTCATAATCAGTCCAAAGGTTATCAGCATTTCCCTCTGGCTCGGAAGCATTTTTGCCTCCTTTGCAATGTTCTTTAAGTGAGAATTCCCCTCTCCAAAAATCGCTTAACAACATCAACTTTACCTTTAGGTGTGTAACCCGGGTGTGTATCAAGCCGTTTTTCAGTTTTCGTCAACACATCAAGAATTCTGTGATTGATGGTTATAATGCTATTATTGACTTCTATACAATTCTATTATTTTGACTAATATTTAATTAATGAAGTAATACTTTTTATCTAAAGCAACTATTTTGCGTTTAAATTCCCTCGTCTCATATTCTTGTTTTGGCTCACCTTCTCGGTTAAGTCCTCAAACTATTTAGGTGTCCCAAACTCTACAATGAACCTAAAATTGTACATTTTCTTTCCCTTCCCAATATCTTGATTTTTTATATTCTTTTGTTATACCTCCCAACTCAATTACGTTCTCCGATTAGAGGAGAACGCGTCACGTGCCGTGGGTTAAATCTCTCTACTGACCTCCCTAGGGCAAATGAAACTCACTAATTCCCTAGGGAAACAACAACTTGAACTTTGGACTCGCACGTGATCACGCTGTGCACCTTGAAACCGCGGGAAATTTGTGTACCATTCGGCCTGATGTTAAAAAGCCATTGACTGAGTAGGACAATACGCTCATTTTGTCGCTATTGTGATCATGTTTTGCTTTTTGGAGCCAAAATCGAGTTGTCCCGGGTAGGCGAGTTGTCCCTAGCAGAGCATTTACAGGGCGCTAGGGTTACCCTTGCGCCAGGGTAACCCTAGCAGTCAGCTAGGGTTACTCTAGCGCTAGGGTAACCCTAGTTGCCTTGTAAATGCGTCGTTGAAAATAAGAAGAAATGTGCGAGTGCCAGGGAAACCCTCTTGCTAGGGTAACCCTAGCACTAGTGTTACACTATCTGCTTGTAAACAGGGCCTTAAAGCGGCCTTGTACAGTGTCACAATTTAATGCTTAACTATTAAAATGGTGCACAAGTTTGATCGAGCATTCGGTTGCTATATTTCGAGAAAGAAAGCTATGAACGCTGATTTTGAACTAACGAAGCTAGCGAGCAAGCGTGCGACATAGTACGTTTGCTCGCTAGCTTATTGCTAAAAAGAAATCTCGCTTGAAATTATTTACATTTTATTGTGGTGCGTTATTGTCGCTTTTGTATGACTTTTAGGAATAAGCGGGAGATCCTAAAATCATATAAAACAAAGCAATGCCGATCAATGGACTCTAAGCTCAAGACTGAAATTATTCTCCTCTCTTCGTTACTCTTGACCGATACGGGCTAAAGCCACAAAGAGTATAGAGTTTTCCACCGAGCTGTATCTCAAATGTACCCACAATACGACAAAACCAGGTTTAATAGGACCACGGGCCGGACCACGGATCGGATCAAGGAAGAAATTTCAAACTTGAATTCAAAATTCAAGATTGAAAATTCCAAACTGATTTTGCTGAGCAAATTTCACTAGAGTAACTACTGTATCATGCAGAACGTTTTATTTAATCCAAGTGTGATATTCCTTTAACTTTATAATAGCAAAGGTAAACTGTCATAAAACAAGTCAGCAAGGCAATAATAGGACGAATGTATAAATCGAAACACAAAAACTAAAACACACTAAGCAAATTAAACACCTGATGATTTCAACCAATTTCCGTTTTTGAGACAAGTCTATACTTTTAAAAGAAGTGAGTTTGGAATACGATATTTTGCAGTGAAATAAAACGAAACAAATCATTTGTATTTCAAAGAAAAATAGCTGTTTTACAAAAATTCTAGGAATAGTCTAAACGATAACGCAACATTTTTGGAGTTACGTCACGATATTGAGTAATTTTGAGGGTTGCAAAGAGTTTCCTTTGCATAGAATAAAAACTTGAAATGATCGTGTTCTGGGGTAGAAAACACTTGAGGCAAGAACAAGTCAAAACGGAATGAGAATCCTTAAGAATAGCAAAGATTAACAAGGACTGAAAATTATGAACTTGAAAAAAACTGGGCAAACTGTGACGTAGCTCCTTTAAAGAAAGTCGTGTCCTTGAGCTTTCGTGCGTAAAAGATTTCTCATTTGCTGTAATAATATAAAAGAAATAATAACTGTCTGATGAAATGATGCCTACCTCTCGATTACTTTCTTGCATGGTGGCGCGCACTTCACAAAACTCCTCCATGAAAGTCGCTCAGCAAAACAACTTTCAGAGGGGCCTGGGCCCCATTATTTGTCGCAAAATTTATTTTGGCTTGCAACATTTCTTTTTTCATCTAACGATATTTTAGTTTTCCACTTTTATTTTCTTTTTCATTTTTATTGTTTATTATAACCGATTTTTTTTTTTCTTTAAAACTTTTTTTTCTTCTGTGATCCGATCCGTGATCCGGTCCGCGGTCCGGTCCGTGATCCAGTCCAGGTTTTGTCGACGCCGCACAATATATGCACAATTTATGCCGTTTCTTTTCCGTGAAACCGAAAATGTAAGAACAGGAAAACAAGGGATGACTACGGAAGTTTTTCGTTCCGTTTCGGAAAAAAAAGAACAGAACGCTGATATATCACATGATAAGTACGTGATAAGTGGGGTCAATGTTTTAAGTTTGCTAAATCCGGCACTTCTGCACCAAGTCATGTGATCATTTGTTATGCTTATTTAATGCTTATTTTCAATGATGACATGGTGGTGGCGTGATATTATCTCATGCACTTTGATTCTTATATTTTCAGTTTCTGACGAAATCAAATCACAGAGCATATCACGGCTCGATGAACAAAGCATTAATCTTTGTTTGCTTCTGTGTGCAGCGGTGTGTATTATTTCTTGTTTGCTGCTGTTTTCAGCAGTGTGTATTAATTTTTCCTATTCTTCCTCTTCTTTTTCCTCCTACAGTTCGTTGAATCAGAACCAAAAGGGCTTCTGGTTCAAAAAATATTTTCCTTACTTTTCCCTACATATCTAGAGTTTACGAGCTTGAGCTAAGTATCTCAGGCCCCACTGACTGAGAGCTGCGAGTATTTTCATTTCATAAGGAAAATCAAATCCTTGGTAAGCCGGAAAGAAACAGAACAGCTCTGAATATGTTGAAAATATATTTTAAATGATGGAAATCTATGTTTTGCTGGGCATACTACTTCCTGGCTTTCATAGAAAAGAACAAATTTACATCGACGAAGCAAGCTCAATAATGTCTCAGTTTTTCACGTTGGATTGACCCCCTTTTGTCGTACGGACATAATTTTTCTTCCAAAATTGCGCTCTTTTTCCCTAAGTAATGACAGTACGTCGCATCAAGTCAAGTAGTAGACTGACTCACAAGTTTCTGTGTTGTATTCAACTGCAGCCTTAAATTTTGTTAGCCGTAGAAATACGTTTGTTATGTAATCAGTTTATTTTTTAAATCGTATACTTGAGAGGATGACGTATAATATTGTGCCCTCTCAGTTCCTCTTAACCCTGGCTCTAATCAATACTGGGAGGCCTCAAAAAATCAGTGTCAAGTTCTCCACACTGAGCTACTTCAGTTTGAAAGCTCCCACAAGTTATGCCCAATCTATGCCGTCTCTTTTCCTTAAAACGCCGAAAATCCAGGGCAGGAAAGCAAGGAATGACTACAATTTTTTTCGTTTCGTTTCGGAATTACGAACTGCATGAATGTTGATGTGTCACATGATAAGCACATGATAAGTGAGGTCAACATTTTTTTTTAAGTCAAGTTTCTTTGTAAAAGTTCAGCAAAAGTAAAGTAATTATCAAAATTTACACAATGCTAAATCCCAGTACTTCTGCACCAAGCCATGTGATCATTTGTTATGCATATTTCATGCTTATTTTCCATGATGACATGGCATTGGCGTGATGACATCCCATGCACGATGCTTACGTAAGCACGTTATAAAAATTCTTATACTGTTTTCGGCAGTTCAGTTCTGACGAAATTAGATTCGTACAGCATAATAGGGCTCAATGAACTAAATACTATTATTTATTTGCTGTTGTGTGAGGCTACATTGTTGTCTAAAGAGATGATTCGCTCTCCAAAGTTTCTCACATTGAGCAGAAACACTAAACAAACCGAGTTATTTGAAAGCCGTTTAACGCTAACCCAGGATTAAAGCTAACCAAAGTATCAATTTTTCTTGTCTAAAAATGCTTCTGAGCTTTGTGCAGTTTGAAATTATTCAAGCTCAAACTGAGAATCTTATCGAACAAATACGAAACCTGAAATCACAATTCTCAGACAGTAGTTTCCGTCCCTGCCCGACACCCTTCCACTGAAATGACAATTGGAGCCATAACTGTATGGTAGTCCTTGCCCGTCAAACGCCGGTTTAATACTGCCTCAGCAAAAAATGCTCTGGAAACAGATTTGAGTGCTTTAGCAGACAAGTCAATCAATACTAGATCTCTAGTTTTTTTTTCTCTGTACGTGCTTGAACTCCGTTTTACTGCAAGTAGGACTTAGCCGATCACCGTCTGATCCCTCAAACGTATTATTTCCAATTAGCCTGTCTGATTCTTTTTCGAGTCTCTCTTTTCAATTGTTTGTGGTATTTAGTGTCTCTAGAGTTGTGTCCTGGGGAGGAGTACTCCCTTATATGGGCTATAATGGTATGTGCGGCCCAAAATGGTCGAATGGTTTTTCAGACGTTTTGGTGAGAAATAGGGTATCGATTTGGTCATTTTGGTCATAAATAGGATATGGTTTTTTGCACTCTAGTCTTGAACGGGGTATGTTTATTTTAGAAGCAGCCACTTCTTGATTACTATTTCGATAGTGACCATCATCAAAAGAACCTTTCATAAATTACATTTAGAGCAGTTGTGCCAGCTGCAACGGTCATAAAGGGGTGTCGAATTTTTGGTCAGGTCATAGGGCCGTGGAAAATTCGCAGATTTTGATCTTCAATAGAGTAATGATTTTAGGAAGCAGGCCGCACATCCCACCCAATTTTTATGGGGGAACCTACCTGCACCCTCAAGAGTTTTGTGTTGTGTTTTTAATTTTAAAGTACTTACTTCTTTTTCCGATCAAAAACTTGGGATCCGCATTTGGCCCAGGCAAAATTATTTACCCAGGCCAAATAGCGCTCGCCTCCCGCTAATGTGGCCTGGGTTCGATTCCCGGACCCAGCATCATATTTGGGTTGAATTTGTTGTGTCTGTTGTTGGTTGTTGTCCTTGCTGCGAGGGTTTTTTTCTCGGCACCGGGTTCTCCAGTTTTATTCCCTTCACAAAAATCAAACACTGTTAAATTCTAACGCTATCTGAAGGCAGTGGATGGCGAGCCATTTCGTAGACATGCAACTACCAAATTCCCATTACTTTTGTTTATTTCCTTTCGGACCTTGACTGGAACAATCGTTTATAGGTGCACATGCATGATAAAACAACTCAAGATTACATCCAAAGAAAAATTTAGTTAGATTGTGAATTTTGCAACCTTTGCAAACCGATCAGCTTAAACATTCCAGTGTCATCTGGGTGAAGCACTATTTGTAATCTCGTAAAAAGAAAGTCTTTAACTTCACTTTGAGGTAATATAGTCAAATCAGAAGGCAAAATTGATATTCTTACAAAAAAAAAATCCTCAAAAGACACGTCCTATTCAAAAACCACCTAGATAAACCACGGTCCGGACGCCCAATACCTACTTGCTCCGAGTCTCTCTTTAGGGAATTTAAATCTTTGGTCAGTCCGAACAACTCTGAAAATCCTGAAAATGTATGTTAAATCATAGAAAATAGTTGCTTTACTTGGCATAATACTCCCTGGCTTACAAAGAAAGAAGCAATTTAATAAACACCATCACATCAAGCTGAATAATGTCTTCTGTCACAAAATTGACGCCGGACTGACATCTCTTTTTCTCATGAGGACAATTTTTTTCCTCCCCCTCAATTTTCGTTTCTTTCTGTAACCGGAGTAATGGCCGCTACATCAGGCCAACAAATAAATACTGAACAGTCTAAACAATGATGCAAAGGACCGCAAACGAAAAATGCTGACGGTTTACGTAGGATCTGTAAAAGGATCTCATCAGCCCAAAATAGAAAGACTAGAAAACAATGATGCAAGGCTGGTACTACGTAGGAAGCTAAACAGGACAATGACATGTTAGATTCTAAACTGAAACGCAAAAGAATTGCAACAAATAACATTTTAAAATACATCAATGAATCAAAAGTTAAAATTTATTTTCATTGGTGAGAGACATTCTCTAAAGGTAATTCAAGGAAATGGGATCTAACAGCTACCAAACAACTAACAAACGATCTCGACACTCAAAATAGCAATTGATAAGAAAGAGCTTTTACAGTCAACTAAACTCAGTTAACTTTTCTTTTGTAAAACGTCTTACCCATCCCCTACTTACGTTTAGCGTCGAATGCGTTAAATGTTTAGGGGTCCGTCGGTATGACACAAGAATCAGAAGAGGTCTGAAACTAGGAGGCAAGGTAACCCAGCATCGCTGCCGTGGAGCCTGGAAACAGTGACGTGGTCACAAAATCAACAAGGGGGCAACGGAGATCGAAAAAGGACAAAATCGAAGTGGTGGTAAAAAATCAACCGAAAACATGGAAGTAATCTCAGCTGTAAGAAAAGCCGTTAATAAACCCGTATGAATTTTGCAAATTTTCCTTTTTTTGAAAACATGAGAAGTTGGGTCTGTTGGACGACGCTAAACTGAAGAAACAAGGGGATGGCACGTCCCGCGTTTAAATTTTTCTATTTCCGCCTAATGATTTGACATGATTTTTGCCGTTCTTAGGTATCAGTGACCTTTATCAAGGCTCTACAACAACGAAAAAACAACATTTAGTTTTAACCGCTGTAGCCAAGTGTAATCGATTTTGTTTTCTCCCTTACTAATCTTTGAAAAGAAAACAACCCATTTTTCTTGATTCGTGGAAGCCCGTAACCTAACATTGAAGAAACAAGGAGATTTCAATATTCGTGTTGGCCTCAGCAAAAACACATTTAAATTGGAAAAAATACTTAACTTCTACTTCAGTTTAAACTGATCGTCTATTATTAAGTGTTCAGCGAAGTCATTTCACTTTCTTGGACCATCCACCCTCGTTGCGAATATAAAACTGAAAAGCTGCTCGTAGGCCAGACTCTAAGGCTCCCTGAATCCATCCGGCAGCAAACGAAAGGCCATCACCAGCAAAGAAGATGTTGGCCATTGGGCATTCCATGACGTAACGGACGTTTTGGTACTGGGTGGGTTTGAGAAGGGAAAACGCTCCTTGAGCGGTTGGTTGGTTGTACCATGCGCAGACAGCTCCCGTTTCAACCTGGCCTTCAGTGATCTCTGGATGGATTGTGGCAATTTGCTCTACTACCTCGTGTAAAGCAGTACTACGATCAAGAGAGCCAAAGAGTAAGGCTTCTGTCTTCCACGTGTAAACCAACAGGATGCCTTTTCTCCAGGATGCTCTCCAGTGACATTGCTTGGATAATGGAGCTGCCCGATTGGAAGATTTGTTTTTGAGAAGCCTCCTTTAATGCCCTCTTTCTCCCAGAATCTGGTCTTAGTTTGTATGAATAGTTTGGTTGATGGACTGGTAAAGATGTCTTCTATGGCCTTGTGGAAATCCAGTGGGGGAGGTTCGGTGTGTTCAGAGGGTGTAAACTTGATCTGTCTAAGAACGTTGATTGGAGTTGCGACGATAACAGCATCTCCTTCGATCTGAAAAGGTTGTCTGCTGTTGCTGAAGTAGCCTTTTACCACTACTTGATTATAATCAGTATCATCCTCATCGGAATTTGTAGATGATTTCTTTGACTGTACGGTTGAAGTGAATTCTTTTGTGAAGGAAAACGTCGGGATTCCAGCCTCCGTTGTCTTTTTTGGTGAAAGCTTCTGGTAACTGAGACATTCCACCTTTGATGCAGTGCATGTCTGGTGACCACCAATGTCCCAGTTGATCTCGGAGTAATTCCACAAGGCTTAGATCAAGCTGCGGTGTGTAGTTGTAGACGGTGTAGGCAGTGACGGCAGCATCAGGCCAAGGAAGGTACTTTTTGAGCTCTTCAAGGCTTGTCAAAGAGATGCTGTGTTTTTTTTCGAGGACTTTGTTCTCGACTTTTGTCATGACTGCTTCGTAAGTACTTTGTAGGAAGCCATCGAGTGGAAACTGATTCCAGACATCAATCCACTGATTCCAGGCATCACTTGGTTTGACACTGGGATCGTTAAGCAAGTCAAGCAGCTGATCTGTTACCACTTTTGTGGTGTGATTATAATATTCATCTGCAGTTAGGTAAAGATAAATTTACAGTCAAAGATACCATCTAGACAAAAACAATAATGATTAATATTTCTATGGCGCAAATTAGCATATGAATATGATGAAATACGCCTTAGACAGAACTAATTCAAAATGCTTTTGAATTAATTAAGTCAACAAAGGTACTTTGCAGCAAGAGACTATGATCGATCATCATAGATCGTCATCTCTGGTTTCCAGTTCTTTTTTTTCCAACAAAACGGATAAAAAAAGAAACCCCTGGACATTCTCAGTCCATGGGTTTCATTCTTAGCATATGAATGTGATGAAATGCGCCTTAGACAAAGCTAATTCAAAATACTTTTGAACTAAATGGTTAAAGAAAGAAGTCCATGGAAATTCTCAGTCCAATAGATCAATGGTTCAGCTGTTATGATAATTCGCCTGTTCTGAAAACCTACTGTGTTTTTTTTTTCTCCAAGTAATCTTTCTCTTTTAATTATTTTTAGATGCGGTGCATTATGAGTGACGAAAAAAAGCAATTAAAACTCTCATTTCAAGTCAGTCATTCCAATGATTCCGGCATAACACGTTAACTATCTGTCTTTTTAACACTTCTCACTCCATAAATTCTATTCATTGCGCCTTCTTTTTGCTCTCCCTCGGGCTGTGCAATTTTGTTTCGATGTGTTTTAAAAGCAAGGAAATCATGTGTGTGCAACAGTCAGCGATATCAGAGAACCAAGGAGATTTTAGAGGCTTGAAAATTTTCACTTCCTGTGACTGTAGAATACACTAATGCTGTTCTGCAAAACTGAAGCTTGCAACCACCTTAGACAGCTGCAGCGCTTTAAACTTACTGATACTTGTGATGTCTTTCACTCCATTTTTTAGTAACGTAGCATCCCAACCAGGCCAAAGTTTGTTCGTCCAGGTCAGAGGATCTTTATTCCAATCTGTTAAATACACGAATTGGCAATTACCTTTACATAATTTACATGAGTTTAGCTGTAAGTAAGCGACGTGTTGCAAGGGCAGGCTAGTGCACTTAAGTTTATCGGCCCCAAATTCTAAAACCTGATTTCACTCCTAAAAGAAATAAACTTACTGAACTACAGGACTACCCCCCTGGCTAAGGAGAGCTACATCCGACTTCAAGTTGGCGGGAAGACGGTTGACGTTGGAAAGTTAACTTGTAGACTTTTTTTACTTGTCATAAATTAAGACTCTTTCCTCTCTCAGTGCCTCTCCTCGCCCAGCTGTAGGGTTAGGGTTAGGGTTAGGTTAGGTTAAATACACTAATTGAAAATTAGGTCAGAGCGTCCAAATTATAACAGTTTTTAATCACTATATACCTACTAAATGATGTAACTTTGGCTCTGTGGTATAAAAATCTACAAGTGAACGTCGTGTTATAAGGTCAACAGCGCCAAATTCTAAAACTCTCTTTCATTCTCAGAGAGAAAAAACTTCGGTTAAACTACAGGGCTATCCTGGTCCTGGAAGGGCTACGTCCGACTTCAAAGAAAGACGTTTGACCTTAAAACATTAATGAATGGATTTTATTTAAGTATCATAAGGCTCACCTTCTATACGGACAGCGTCTTCGTTATAAAACTTGAGAAAAGCTTTTTCACTGTGGTTGGCAAAATGTGCCAAGGGTAGCTTGAACCGCTTAGAAGCATAAAAGTCCGTCAGGAAATGGGTCTTGTTCTTCGCGTCAGGGAGACATGGTAACCTCATGGCACCAGCTGCGAATGAAATTAATAGAAATGCAAAATGACTACGAAATCAATCGTTATGGATAGTTCATAGGAAGAATACACCCACTTCACCATCAAAAGACTACACTGACTTACCCTCACAATGGAGTCCCTTCGCAAAACCATCTTTTTCTCCAAGGGTGTAAACTCTGCCTCCTACTCGCGTTTGGCTCTCTAATACTATCACATCGTGTCCAACTTGCGCCAGCTCAAATGCAGCCACTAGCCCTGCCATTCCGGCTCCAACTACAATGACTTTCTTCGGCTTTTTCGTTTTTGAGTGCGGCTTAGGGTCCTCCAGGTTCTGGATACATTTTTGGAAAGCGTAATTTAGGCCCTTTCTGGCGATATCCATCAACAGTGGTTTTAAAAGATCACTCTGTTGAACAGTTGGCTCTTTCACCTCACCGCTGGGGACTTCAAGAAAAGCCATTGTAGCGAATGGGCTTTGCTCTGCATCATCCACGTAGGTCCCTAGATCTCCAGTAATCCAGTTTGGTTCATTCTTTAGCAAAACCCTACCCAATCGCTTAGCGACATCCGGATCTGTCCTTGTCGTCATTGTGAATTCTCAGCTGTAGAGCTAGATAGCAAAGAGATTCTATTATGATCTCAATAGAGTTAACCGTTAGCCTTAAAACAGGGCGAGCATTTAGCATTTTAGAAGTGTAAAAACTGGACTGAAAGTTTAAATCTTAGCAGTTAATAGCAGATATTCTTGCACGAGGTCCAAGTTTAGTTTATCCATTCTAGCTGTACATACATAGGTGTCAAAATTAGCCAACAGATAATATCTCAACCGACTGTTTGGACATGCATGCGATGCGTTTAAAAGTAAACAAAAGCGAAGGACGTTGGCGTAAATTCGCCGGTATCAGGTGACAACTATTTTGGATCAGAATGCACATGTAATGGATCATGGCGCATCAAAGGCGCCGGTGAATCCATGGCCAGAGTGGATTCGCCGGTTCCTCTGATGCGCCATGATCCAGCTAAGCTTTAAAAGAGCTTGGTCTCTGTTTGGGCATCTTGTAAAGTTTGTAATCCGTGTTATTAATCTTCTTTATCATTGACCATCCTTGATCCGTTATTATATCGCTACACCAGTGAGCGGGGAAAATGAACCAAATGCTGCGCTGTGATTGGCTACCCGAGCGGACAAGACGTGCCTATTTTGTCCTCTAGGGATTACGAGCTGTGTCACGCAAGAAAAATATCTCTTCTCCCCCCACCCCCCCAAGCCGAAGCACATGCCATATAGAGTCCTTAAGTGTGACGTCACGTTACCATGGCGCTAAACAACTCAGTTCTAAGCAAATTCCAAAATTACTGCCGCGTGGGTCACGTTGTCTTTGTTTAAAAGTGACAACTATTTTGGACCGGAATGCACATGTAATGCTAAATCGAAGTATATAAAGAGCACAGAAGTATCAGCTGAGCTTTAAGGAGCTTCGTCAGAGCTTGGTCAGCTTGAAAAGTTTGTAATCCGTGTTAATCTTCACCATTAACCATCCTAGGTCATTGCTTTGCTTAAGTGGCTTGGCTTGGCGTTTATTTTTCTTACTACATTATCATCATCATCATCATCATCATCATCATCATCATTATTATTATTATTATTACTATTATTATTATTATTTTAATCAGACACTAATCAGAATAATACAAAATTCGCAAATTGTGTCATGGCTGCCATGCCCTTACACTTTTGGAACCGTTCAAATGTGCTTCGATCACGAACGATCAAGAATAAAGCTCTCAAAACGCTTCATACAACTGCAATGCAAAGTTTATTTCCAGCAAGTGGTGCAAAGGGGAGGGAGGCCATTCTGTAA